>DWAN01002568.1:0-14895 GCA_018230445.1 Heliconius hewitsoni | reverse complement strand
GTCGAGTCTGCCCATGCGTGTTGCCATTGCTGGCAACGTGACTCTACCACACATAAAAAACTGATCTTAAAAACTGATATTTAAAACTGATCAACAAGTTTGTGTTCATATTTTTGAAACTTATAATGTTTTAAGGGTCCTCCACCTCAAAACGGAGAATCGGAACCCTTATGGAATCACTTTGTTGTATGTAACCAACGCCGCAAGTTTAACGCTGGAGCTAAAAAAAATACTTTTTCTTAACGATGGAATGGAACCTAGAACAATTGCGCTCACAGTCAAAAACCCTAAAAAGCATTGTAAGGCTAAAATACCAAATGTGAATACATTTATGTATAAGGTAAAAACGGTAAACGCAAACAAGATAATCTTGTGAAAGACGCGACAGGTGTTTTTAATTCTAAAAGAAGCCGCTTAACAGTCTTTGAATCGTTGTCTGTTTACTTCAACAAAGAATATAAAAGATCATTTTATCTTTATCATATTTTAACACGATGTTTTATACGTACAATTTTTTTGTATTTTGTGTTGTGCTGTTTTTTTTACATCGTTTAAATATATTTTTGTAAAGTATAATATTAAATTTTATTTATTGACAAACAGCAACCTTATAATTTCAGGAATGAAGAAATATTTTGTTAAATTAATAACAAAAAACAAAATAATAAAGTGGTTAAAAAATGGATATTATATAAAAACACATATCTACTTAATAAATCTACATAAATTATTCATTAAATATTTGAAAAAAAAACACAATATTTCGGTATTTTTAATATTAACAGAATTCAAATTAGAAATATCTGTTTAATATTTATTATACATTTAGATATAAAGTGGGGCGTTAAGTTCCGCAACACGTAATATCTCAAATTCAATAGACACTAGATTCTCGGCTTACTCTGCTATAGGCAGAATACCTATAGCGTAAAAACATAGTGTCGTGACACTAAGCTCTCGGTCTACCCTACTATATGTATGTAAAGCATGAAAACATTTAGATATATGTTATAAGAAAAATTTATTACCGTCAAAAAACAAAGCATATATCAAGATAAAATAACTAATAATCAAAAATAAATGTATTATTTAGTTTTTTAAATGACACTTAATCAACTATGACCTCGGTAAAAGAGTGTCTCTCAATCAAATTCTTTTTATTTTATCTGCTTGCTTTTAAGTGAATTGCCGGGTAAAGGTCTTAATAGCCAGTATCTGCGTTAGTCTGGAAAAAGAAAATACCTATCACACTGTCGCTAGTAAATAGGGAGCGTTTCAGGGACAATCTTTTTCGTATTTGATTTTTTTTTTTCAATTAAAAAATACATATTTATTATTTACAAAAAAATATATTTTCATTTCTTCGCTCTGGTGTTGAGCCTAAAGCGCGGCGTTGTGTTCCGCCCCTCAGCATGCACTCAGCATGCCTCCAGAATTCAGTGGAAAATGGGGAACGGAGTGTCTTAACACTAGGTTCCCTCTGCCGTAGCGTACAGCTGATTTTTTCAATTAAATGTAAAAAATATATATTTAATATCCTATTATATAGATTATTCAATTTGTTACAATGTGTTATTATATTATAAAATAATACTATATCGAATTTTTCAAATAGAAATCTTACACTTTATTTTTATATGTTTAAAATGTTACACACTTAGAATAAAATAACTATGTAAAATATGTAACATATCGGGGTTTGAACCTGCTCCTCTTGGGAACCGTCCATGCACTTTTGTTAATAACAAAAGACTTTTGCTAATAAAAATATAATTGGGCAAGGGAGAACCCCTATTATTCAAATATGTGAAAAAGTATTCAAAATTGACGATAGGAAAACTATTTAAGCGTCTTAAAGGACCCTAAGAGTATATTCGCTTGTGTTATTTAATGCATAGAGTAAAACTGCATAATTTATAACATGAGGACTGTCTTCAGGGAATCCTAGCTGGACGTTACGTGAAAGAAGCGTACACCTTATTATATTTATAAGCATTCTATATCATATTAGTATTATAAATTTGAATATAAGTTTGTTTGTTACGCTTTCACACCAAAAGTACTCATTCTATTACTATGAAACTTTGTACACTTCTTTTGAGAGATGTTAAAAAGAAAATAGGATACATTATATTAATAGAAATTTATATATGAAAATATATGCTTTGACTATATTATAATATAAAAAACTTAAGCGATCGAAACCGCCTTTGTGTTTGTGGTTTTTTTAATAATAAAATCGTCTTACACTTTATTTTTATTTGAATTTTGACAAGACTCTGGGATCTAACAATATATGGAGATAAAAATTGATAGCTTCCTCTAAAACATTATTACTACACTGTTACCTAAAAGTATACAATAATAATAAAATGTGGCATTGAATCCCGCTACTCAACACGCAATAAATAAGCGGGATATAGCGTAAAACTGTTTAAAAAATATATTTTATCCATTTTTTATATTCACAAAATAGAAAAAGTATATTCATATTGAAATCTCCGATAGCTTTTCAGTAGTCACACTCACAAGCCCTTTGTCAAGCGCAATTCTCGGAGTAAACACGTTTTCTTGTATAAAAGCAATGGAAATGTACTTGACTATGATTGTGTAAACTTATGTTCTATTTATTATACATATTTTTCCTAATATTTGCTAAAAAATATTTACTTCTAAAAGAATTTATGCTAATGTGTTAATGAAGGAACTAGGTCGGCTTTTCAACATTGTTTGAATTCGGTTGGTATCTCCATTGGAGTTTTCGTTTCGTTCGTTCGTTCGTTTTCGAGAACAAAATTCTTTGTATTCTTTTTGAAAATAAATTAGTTAGTATTCTTTTTATTCAAATTCAAAATATGCTTTATTCAAAAAGACTTTTACAAGCACTTTTGAATCGTCTAAAGAACACAAATTTCCCACCGGCTCGGAAGGCAGTTCTGCTGAGAAGATAACTAGGTAACTAGCTACCATTGCATTATTGTATTAATCAACCTGTAACGATAATTTTGAAAAAAGCAACTGATGAATTTCTTGCCGACTCTTTTCAGCAGAACTCTTTCATCTTGCATGAAATTCAAATGATCTTAATTAAAAACATTGTAATCTTAGTATAATAAGGTTTCCTAATTATCGTTGTTTTTACCGTTACTTTAAATTCCTGCAGAGACAAATTTAAAACACATTGCGGAATACTATTATAGAGAGAGAGACATATACTTAGACCCATAAATGTTTACTT
This sequence comes from Heliconius hewitsoni, assembly GCA_018230445.1. NCBI lineage: Eukaryota > Metazoa > Arthropoda > Insecta > Lepidoptera > Nymphalidae > Heliconius > Heliconius hewitsoni. The sequence continues at coordinate 11,657 of DWAN01002568.1, read as the reverse complement.
TTTGGAGACGATAACTTGGCGTTACAATATAACATTGAATGGCGTTTTTAATATAACATTGATATGTTGACGGACAGACGGATTATTGTAATATAAACATATATTACCACCATCACATACTACCTGTGTGTCTTTAAAATCATGTCGCAGAGAATCTCGAGCTTTAAGATTATAAATACATTTCACGACTCTTTAATTCAATATATATTTAGTTATTATATATTTATTTATTTTTTATTTAACATAAGATTATTAATGTCAACCCAACGAACAAACACGACAATGAACTATTCACTACGCTATAGTTTACTTTGTTTCTGTCAATCTTACATAATAAGGATGTATCTATCATCTGCGAACAGTATAATATGACATAATTTCTTTGCATAAAAATGTAGATCATTAATATAAAGAAGAAATAAAATGGGGCCAATATAGTTCCTTGTGGAACGCCTATCCTTAGGGAAGATCCAGAAGATTTTACATTATTTATATAAATCATCTATATTTTTTGATTTATATACGAGGCTACGAGATCGAGGCCCGCATCATGCATGCCGTAGTAATATAGTTTTAAGAAAAAAGTTTCATGATCAACACAATCTATGAATTTGCATAAATCACAAAACACTCCAATCGCGTTCTGTGATCTCTCCCATGCGTTATAAATGTGCTTTAAAAGCGCATCCGTAGTTGACTTGCCTTTGGTGAAACCATTATTTACTGGCTTACTGTGGAGAGAATTATTAAAAGTAGTAAAAAAAAGTGTGACCTGCTAAAAAAACATATTTTCTAATATTTTACTAATATGTGTACATAATATAACAATATTTGAAAAAAAAATTACAATATTTAAAATAATTTAGTAATGATATTACATTGTGTAAGCATACAAAACGAAGACAAAAGTGAGGAAGTATGTATGAGCAAGTATAGAACTGGTGTAGTTATTTTTAAGTATAGTATGTATTTATTCTATGTTAAATGATATTTTTTTAAACTAAAATGTGTACAGTGCATTGGAAACTTTCCTATTCGTATATGTATAGTGAATAAAATATAAGAAGAAACTTTTTGTTCAAACTGAGAGTGAGCACAACAATGCTGTTACAAAGTTTATTGACAAGTTAAGATCGAAGCGAAAGTTGTACGATCTCTTGCAGCCACATACTTAATATAGCAACAAAGACTATATATACAGTCTGAGGTATAAAAGTCACAATGAATATGTGATTATCTTATCTATTATCTTTAATTAATACAGTTAAATAAATAGATTTTTTTTATATTAATGATTGAGGCCAATCGTGGCACATGGACACAAGCGTGACTGTAAAATCGACTGATATTGGGATCGATCCCTACTCGAGGAAATGAATCATTTCTTTACATTTATACTTTCATTTCTTTGCTCTGGTGTCGGCGTTGAGTTCAGCCACTCTACACGCAATGTCTCCAGAACTCGGCGGTAAGTGGGGAACAAAAGTGTGTTTTAACAATAGGTTCCCTCTGTCTACCCGAAATCTTAAGCGACAATAAACTTGATCATACATACAGACAGACAAGAAATTCAAAGAAATAATTTTGCTTTCTATTATTTTTTTTGATATGTCTAAATATTTCTAATTCAAAATAACTAAAGGTACAGAAAAAATGTTGTTACTGTTTTATTATTTATATAACATAAAATAAGATAAGACAAAAAAAACTTAAATAGAATATAAAACATTTCATATAAGCCTAAAAAATTAAGAACACTTTACGCACTCAGCCGAAATAATAACTGGAGACTGACGTTGCCATGCCGCCAAATGGTTTGATAGCTTCACGAGGAATCGAGAGCACCCAGATTGTTTTCTATTGTTTTGTTTTACAGCGAAATCTGAAGCGAATACTTCTGTATATAATACTAACAATAAAAAATAAAATAAGCTTCTCGCAATCAACAAGTTAGGTAGAGAAGTTAAGACACTCCGTTCCCCACTTTCCGCCGTTTTTTTCTAAGCATTACGTAGTGAAAAGCAGAACTCAATGCCGGGCATTGGGCCTTGATTCCGCAACAAGAAATGAAAATATTAATATTAATAAATAATAATGTAATTATTCAGAAGCGGGGATTAGAACCACAAACGTCGCGATACATTCACACCCTCGTGCCCAAGCGTCACGACATCCTCAATTTAGTATATAGGTATGTTTTATCAAGTTACATAATTAAATAGTTTACATGACTTTTTTACAACTACTGTCTGCCGGCAACCTCGTTTGGATGGGTTTTATATTCCTTGCCATGCGACTTCCATATACAACTCGTTGTGAAAAAAACCAAGTAAAAAGGCAAAGACCTAGTATCTTCGCTTCGCTACGTTATATTACAGGAGCAGAAAAATAAAACCAATTTAAATATATTTCTCTAATTTTATATCAATTCATAAACATTTTTTAAGGCGACAGCTAATTATTTCTTATAGTTCAGCTGTGCAGCTGTTTTATGGTTGTTCATCAGATGTTCTAGTCCTTACTTTTTTATATGTCAATGGAAAATGCTTCCTCTGTCAACAACTTTTATTAAGGCGGCATTTCAACATTTTTTAGTTTAGCAGGACTATTATGGTTATTCATGAGATGTTAAAGTGGATGTTTTTTTATTGTTTTTTAGAGCACCGTACCTTAAAATGTAAGAACCCTAGCAGCCCAACCATAGCATCATTTTATTGTCCATCTATCCTTCTGACAAGACCATTTATCTCGAGACATATTATCATGGAGTTAAGCTGAAATTAATATCAAATTTTTAATTTTATGGCCCCTTAAGACACATAAAAAATCAAGCCTTTAAGTAGTAATCTAAGCCTTTAAGTAGTAAGTTCATTTCATATAAATTAATCACATATGCCCGCAAATTTAAGTTTGTCAACATTTATGTAAGTTCTACAGTGTGCTCCCCGTTGATATGTCATCCTGAATGTGTTACGGACGCCTCGATAAATATTTTCGATTCGCACTGAACTGATTTCTATAACAGTCAAAAGATCACAACGAAACAGTGCCTTTTAGCTTAAGTTTATAGATTTCCAGAAAACATTTAGTGGTTTGTAACTGAAACAATTCTTTATAAATCATTCATGATGGTAGTTTTAGTTTCATTTTAATATTTTTGTACGGTACAGCTAGAATGTTAGCTTTTTGCAATGAGTTCTGAATCGTTCGCTTTGGATTCGATGTAATAATAGAAGACTGTGGCTTCGTCGGAACATTCAAACGTTGCAGTTGCACCATGAAGTTAATTTTGTTATTTGTTGCTATAAACGCAAATAGTAATTTAGTGTTTCTTTATTTTTTTTGTTCATCCTAGTGTTAAAATTGTTCGTTCTTTTAAAAACATTTTTCGCCGAACCCTTAAGGCATTGCGTGATGGGTGGCGGTATTCTACACCACACTTTCCCTCGTTAACGGAGCAAAGAAACAAAAATATTAAATATTTTCATTTCTTTAAGTGGGAATCGAATTTACAACCTGTCCCGTTTACTATCATACGCTTATGCCCCTGCGCTACTGACCCCAATTGAATTTATTGTATTTATTTGAATTCATTGTATAACCAAAATACTAGGAATTCGATTCGATTCTATTATGGAAGCGTAGAAGTAAAGAGAACCGTCTTTGTAGGAAAGAAAAATAGATAAAGACGGAATGTTAGTTAAGTTTACAAAATAATATTGGAATATGAAAATTGTTAAAGTATAATATTCTTTACTTTTACTTACTACTCTATTCAGTAAAAATGTTAATTTTTCTATCTCAGCACTCAATATTTTAGTCAATGTATTTCCCTTTTTGACCTCTTTAGGCGTTGGATTTCATCAAATCTGTTCTCATCTATCATGAAGTATACAGAATTTACAGTCTGTACACAAATTGTCATTTTTGAATACAAAAATATACATTTAAAAATATAAAAAGTAAAGTTTTTTTATATTTCCTATATGTATATATATAGTAGAGTGAGTGGGCACTCAAGGATCCGAGCGCATACCATTTATAATTCTTTTGTTGCATGCATGCATTTACCATAAAATAATCAATATAAATTATATTATCAATATAATTTATATACTCAATATAATTTATACTTTCAATAATTTTGAGATAGTGCAAGCACTAACATGGCTGCTTGCAAGGACGAAAGCATGCTTGCGGTCTTAAATGGAGCGTTGAATTATATTAAATTTACACCTTAAAAATAAAAAGTATACGTTCAAATTACATGCTATAAAGGGCAAAGCATATCTTCATCAAATTTCCTTGATGATCGAATGTCTTTAGCAAATAAAAAACGTTGAAATATGACCTTGCAATTTTTATTTTTTTTTGTTACAAAATGTCTTAATATGACTTATTTATAAGAAGTAAATATATGGTAGTGTGGAATTTTAACGCTTAAACAAACATACAAACAAATAAATTTTTCCATTTTATTATATTAGTATAGGTATGCCCCTCATACTACCTATATATAGGTAATATAGATTTATTTTTAGCCATTGTTTTTTGCCTATTATATACTTCAACAAACCTTATTTCAAATATTTTTAAGACCTTAACAACAATCCCAAAGCCACTGTCAAAGAGAATAATACTAATGAATAAAATAACGAGAAAACATAAAGAGAGAGAATTTAGTGTTAAGACACTCCGTTACCCATTTTCCGCCGAATTCTGGAGGCCAAAAAAATCTGAAGAATTTTGAATGGAAAACAACGTTTGGTTCGTCGCCAGAGCAAAGAAATAAAAATTTAAAAAATATATCATTTCCTCCAGTGGGATAGAACCCACAACCTGTCACACTTTATGCCCTTGCGCCACGACTAGCCTCATATATTATTATTGAGAAATATATTATCAGGTTTGATATCAAAATAGTTATTTATAAATAATGAATGAATAAATAAATTATACACCATCCATAAAGAAATCCATATAAATGAACAAATTGAATAAGTATTAAATTTTATTGAACTTTTTACTTTTCCCCCTATAGAAATATAGGAAAAAATTTAATATAAATTTAATAAAGGATTTATAGAATAATGGCTGCTCTGCTTTGCCATCGCTAAGCGAGTAAATCGTCCTTTGATTTTCGTTGTTTTTTATTTTCATACTGGAGTGATCAATGTTCGGCCGATTGGAAAATTATTTCTTTAGAGAATATAAAATTAATAAACTAAATAACTGAGCTCGTATAGTGTTTTTGTAAGTAAATACATATTTTCTCTGTAGAATTAATTAATTAACTCGGAGCATTGCGGATCAAAAATATCTTCATACAGTATTTACATTTCAGCATAAATAAGCTTATATATTTACTATAATTACTTTATGTGTTTCATACAATTTTCGGATAATACTTCCATTCATTTATGTAGTAAACAGACAAATAACACAATGTTTATTTATTTTGTAAAATTAAAGAGATCTATCATACCTCATTAGGGTTCGGTACCTTTTAAGGAAAAAATAAACCCTTATAAGATCACTTTGTTGTCCGTCTGTATGTCTGTCTGTCAAGAGCCTATAGAGTTATATGTGTGTAGGTGTATTTAATAAAAACTCACATACTTTATAATACAGTTTATTATTTATCTTTAAATTTAAAAGTCCACAAATCACACAATATAATACTATAGTTTAAAAGGAACGTAATAAGAGGCCCAGTAGAAGGTAATTACAGTTCACAGGACATAACAAGCAAGTAAAGAAGGAGAAAGTGGCGATAGTGGAAAGGAAGCTGGGCTTCGCGTCAGGTAAAGCTGACGACTGGTTTGACCTGTGCGTGAGCGCATGTGTCGTCTTCAATAACAGTGGCAATAGGGATGTCAAATTCGATATTGCATATGGTGTTATATTATAAATAATTATATTATTAAATAATTTTTATTTATATAAAATATTAGCCACAAGCCTATATGAGAGACGCTGAGAAACGCTTAATGATATCAAGTGTAAATATTGAAACCATATACTCAAATCTATTAAGACCTCATGATTTCCTGAAAAATCGTAGTTCTATATTTACTCAAAAAAAAAGATATAGCCGCTTATATCGCAAAAAAGTGTATTTCGACACTATAAAAGAAAATCAAAATTAATAGAGTAAGTCCGGTTGATCTCTAGAATTATAAAATTTAGCAGCTAACATCTACAGATAGTATTAGTTCCGAAAAAAAAATATTATACATCTGTGGTTAAATCCTAAAAAATAATAGCCATAAAAAAATAAGTTAACGAATTTAGGTATTTCTAATAACTCCTTAGCTGCAACAGTAGCTATTTTTAATTCCTAATATATTAAAATGTATTAAGTTGAACTCATTGTATAACATAATGAAATAACTCATAATTAATTCAATTGAGGCCAGTAACGCAGGGGTATAAGGTAGTAATAGTAGTTTGTAACCGGAACGGGTTGTAGGTTCTACTCGAGGAAATGAAATATTTAATATTTTCATTTCCTTGCTCTGGTGTCGAGGCTAGGTTCACAAATTCCCTCCGCTTACCCTGCTTTATACAAGAAAAAATCAACAACAGCACAAACTAATACAATTTATTTTACTGTCGACCACTCGCACAATTTTAAGGATGGTAGTACGACGTACGTAACTATGTAAAATTATTTAAGGGTGCGTCTTCTTTTATCTTTGACACAAAAGAATAGTTTTTCCTGGAAATTATCCTTATGTTATATTTGCTTTTTCTCGTTTTCTATTTCTACTTTCATTTTCTATTACAAAAACGTCTTTACTTCAAGTTACATTTAAAGACACCTCACTAGCATAATATATTTTTCGTATAGCATTCATATATTTTTAACATTTATGAAGATTCTACGTGTTTCCTTAAGCATATTATAATAGTAATAGTTAAATACTTATTTAGCCTCCTGGAAACCAACCAGGCGCTCTGACGACTGAGCCATACGTCAGCCATTGAACAGTCAGTATGGCTGAGTGGTCAGAACGCCTGGTCTGTTTCCAGGAGGCGCAGGTTCGAATCCCGCAACGACCAATTTTTATACATTTTCTAAATAAGTATTTTTCTTCACTAAGTGTGAAATTACACACAATAGCTGCTAGGCTTTTATAGGCATTGTTCGGACAATAATAGGTGGTATTACTTTTACCTACAAAATCATTTACCTAAAAACAAATGAAATACAAAAAAAAATAATAAAAATATCTTGGATTTTTAGTTGTTATAATAAATATAATATTGTATTATGAACCTGATTAGAAACGTCTCCGAAAGAGAAGAAATGTCAATTCGATTCAATTCTTTGTTTGTCTTAACAATTTATCTGTTAGTGACATTAATATAGAAGTAGGCCCTGGGGGTATTTCCTTTATGAAAAATATAAGTATAATGAACCGTTTGTGTGTTATTCAATGAAGCATCTTGTCTAGTTCTCACGCACTTTTACCTCCGTCTTAACAGGTTCGGAGGAGCGTAAAAATCCTTTTCTAAACCCTTTTAGTGTAGAAGGAAAAGAATAGCCACATAAAAGAAAACCAAAATGTATCGCTGTAATCTAATAAAAGCGTTATCGGACATAATATCACGTGTGCATCGCGTTTCAAATGTCAAAACACCTGTAATATTGGTCTGAACTTAAAACTATGTAAGATAGTAATTAAGTAATAGCATATTATTTAATTTTTTAATGATTAGCGCTGTATTCCGCTTGCAGCTGGGTAGGCAGATGGAACTTGGAAACCTGGTGTTAAGACAATCAAATCCTATGAAGACACTTCGATTCCCCACGTTCCGGCGAATTCTGAAGGTATTGAATGTAGAGTGACAAAACTCAACACCGCGGTTTACCTCGTTACCAGAGCGAGGAAATGAAAATATTTTATATTTTATTTCCTCGAGTGTGAATCGAACCTTCAAACTATAGATTTAACGTTAGCACGACTAGCCTTATTAATATACGCCCAGATTATAATATTGAACTGAATTTAAAAGAAAAAAAATCATCTTCACGATTTATCCCGCACGCAGCAGTGTAGGCAGAGGAAAATCAGTGTTAAGACACCCCGTTTCCCACTTTCCGCCAAGTTCCGGAGGCATTGCGTGTTGAATAGCGGAACTCAACGCCGCTCTTTGCCTCGACACCAGAACGAAGAAATAAAAATAAAAATGTAAATAAATATTTGATTTCCTCGAGTGGGGATCGAACCCACAACCAGTCGATTTTACAGTCACACTTTGTGCCCGTGCGCCACGACTGGCCACTGAATTTAATAATATTTCTTCTTACTATAGGTTCAATATTGTTAATCAGAAGCGCGAGAATCTATATATAGCCTCATTTAATAAATATTTATAAGTAATAATTACGTCTTTCTTTTTAAAAAAAAGTTTCTACTATTATGGATATTTAAGAAGAAAAAGCAACTGTTTTATTAAGAAAATATAATCTTTACTTCGGATTCCATTATGCCATTTATTGGTGTACGGAGATATTGGAATATCTTTAAACCGTATTGTTTTAATAAAGTTTTTTTAATTTTTGTTAACGTAAAATCTTTTTCAAAGTAAATATGTAAATATGTGTATGGTTTTTGTACCCAAGTAGTAATAGATATTTGCTACTGATATAAAACAATCATTCTAGATTACATAGTTGTAATTATAAATACTGACCAAATAAATAACATATAAAAGTTTCATATCCTGTTGATGAATAGACGAAGTTTCCAAATAAAACTTCATATTAATAGATTCATATTTCAATAGCGAGAAGCTTTTAAATTCCATGAAGGGTTGCTGTATAACAGGAGTTCAACGTTGTTTCTAGTCCATTTCGTTTGTATCAAATTACTTTTACCTATTGATTTTGCTATACACAAACAGTCATACATTTCAAATATTTATTATATCTAAGGCGTCAACTTTAAGTATAATATTATAAATATTTAAAATTAAAAAATAAAGTGATCTACGGTCCGTCCGTCCGTTTGTCTATCTGTTTGTAAAGAGCCTTTATCTGAGGAACGCTTGGAGATATCGAGTTGAAATTCAAACTATATACTCAGATCTTCATCTCCTTGATTTCCTGAAAAAATCGTATTTCCATATTAATTAAAAAAAAGGATATGGCCGTTTATGTTGCAAAAAACACCATAAAAGAAATCCAAATTAATATGGTACTTCTGGTCGACCTAGAATTTTAAAATTTTGGCAGCTAGCATCTTCAAATAGTGCAGGATAGTACCTACAGTACAGTTCAGGAAAAATCGGAAAATTATACATTTGTGGTTAAATCCTAGAATAATAAAGGTGGACGAACCCGACTCGCGCTTGATCGGCTTTTTTCGTTTCATAACCAATATTATATTCACAGAAAGATGAAACAAAACTAATAGAGATCTCCAACAGAAACCTTTGACTGTAGATGTTAAGAGTGACAATTCGGGTGCGGTATTTAAATATTACGTCAACAATAATAAACCTACATACAAATATACTTAGTATTAATCAATGTAACTATACCTACATAAATATATAATCACTATACTTGTATAAACACACAAAAATATAAATATATACAAATGACATAAAGAAATGAAAAAAAAAAGTTTAAATAATAAAGAAAAAGACAAAACAAAATACTAAAAATTCTAATTGAGGTTAAGAAAATGTTGTTTTAATCTGCATTTTAAGAGAATTTAGTGATGTAAAGTACCAGTCAGTAAAGAGTTAGGAAGGGAGTTTCATAACAATTTCTACACTAAAATATATTACATAGAGGTAATCATTTAAAATTCCGAGAATTTCGGACTTTACCTTATATTTGTCAGTGCTAATTTGTACAAACAAAATAACTAATGTACATAATGTGTGATGCATATGTTATTACATAAGCGGCAGCCTTCAGAGCAAATATTAAAATGTCAAAATTAATATTTTATCACGTCAAAATTACACAACATTTATAATAGTACAAGTAAAAGGAACCTAGAGGCCGTCGTGGCCCAGGGACACAAGCGTGTGACTGCAACGCGACGGGTGGGTTATGGGTTCGATCCCCACTCGAGGAAAAGAAATATTTATTTAAATTTATATTTCTATGTCTTCGCTCTGGTGGCGAAGCAAAGAGTGGCGTTGAGTTCCGCTACTGAACACCTCGTGCCTCCAAAATTTGGCGGAAAGTGGGAAATGCAGTGTCTTAACACTAGGTTCCTTCAGCTTACCCTGCAGTGTGAATCTGATTTGTTTATTTTTTATTTATTTAAAAGTAACCTGTCATATTGGATCTGGTATAGATCATATCCAGGTATCACAAAATATTAGATTTTTAACGAAAAATACTGTAATTGACTTATTTATTGGTTCGACGTTCTATCTTAAGTTTCGTTATCTTTATTTAATTTTATCTATCTTTTAATTATTTTGTTAAAAATAAAAATAGGAAAGCTACTTAGAGGCTATAACTAAGTTTACGTGTCGTAAATTCGAATATGGCGAGATGCTTTGAATGTCGAACATAACAAAGCCATTACCTGAGCATGGACGGAGGAGAGAAGTTATCTGCTAAGTATAAGTCGACCGCTACGCCGACCCAAACCCAAACTTGTAAGACAATTTGTAAATATAGTACTCTGGCCAGTACTAAAAATGTCTTGCATTTTCTATTAACTATACATAGCCATCAATATTCACAAGATTTATACAATTCTATCCAGGAAGCCGTGTTAATCTACTATCTTAAGCCGTTTTAATTGGGTTATTTTATTACACGTGGCGAATTGGCAAAGCTCGACTTTGAGTTCCACCACTCAACACTCAATGCTTCGAAAATTCGTTGGAAAGTAAAGAACAAAGTGTTTTAACACTCCTTATCTCCTCCTCCTTCTGTCCATCCTGCTATATACAGCATGACGCTGAAAAAAATTAAATATTATTAATTAATAATTTCATCTTACAACCATAAGCTTATACGAAAACAACAAATCGACTTTTAGTTGAATATTCATGTTGTTTGTGTCCGCAGCAGTTTGATTGCGATCACGAATGCAGCGGCGACCGACGCCCAAATCAGATTTACCGTTGATTTGCGCTCCTGCGGCGACAAACACACCTCGCACGTAATATGCGAGCACTCGTTAATTGTATGCTAACTGGATGTTAACTGAAATTGTGTGACGTGACGTGACGTTGACGTTAAATTCAAAGCTTACTTTTAATGACTTTGTTAGTAAGTTGTTGTTTTACAACCTTATACCAATATATGTGCATTTTGAATGTGCTTTAATTTTATTTTTATCTCTATAAATATCAACTATATTTACTCTCCATATTCCGCTTATTCAGAAATTTTACATATTGAACTTCATTTTGAAACTATATTTGTCTGACGGCTCATCAAGCTAAGAATATAATGCAAATAGTTTGGCAGAATCCAAAACTGGGAGGTTCAGTTATAGGTATCGTGTCTGTGTCGCCATCCTCTTTATATATATTTTATAAAATATTGTTTTAACTTTTGCACACAATAAATAAATAAGTCGTACAAGATAATTTCACTAAAATATCCTTTATATTCCTTTCATCTTACTTTACGTTTTCTTAATTTATAAATATTACAAAAAATACAT
>DWAN01002567.1:0-14895 GCA_018230445.1 Heliconius hewitsoni | reverse complement strand
CTTGCTTCTGTAAATATGAAATAAAATTCATCAGTAAAATACTGTTGAGGCCGTAGTGACGCAGTGGGACATAGTCTGACTGTTAAGATCGAGACTGTTAAGTCGATTTCAACTCGGGAGAAATAATATTTTTATTTTTCGCTTTGCTAGAAAAATGTGCGGTATTGAGTTCCCCACTCCAGAAGCAATGTTTCCAAAATTGACCAGAAACTGAGACTGCTATATGTGATAAATCGTGATGCTAACATAATTATTACAATAAAAGTTCAATAAGAGAGGGGGAGGAGTTTTGTTTTCTTTAGACCTTATTTGTCTTATACAAATTCTGGCATAATGCAAAGTATAAAGTTTATTTTTTTCTAACAGATGGGAAAAACATTTTGTCAATATTTTAACACACTCCCTTTAACAAATTATATAAAACCATACAATAGAAATTTGCCACATACAAAATAATGGTCTTTTTAATCCTACTCAATCTATTTACCAACCAATTAATATTAAAAAATGCAATGCTATTAATCCATATCTGGTGACTTGTACCGATTTGCTTAAAAACTATATCTAAATAAATATGGACATTAATTCAGTTAATTTTATATCGTTTAGAGTGAGCGTGCTTACTGTGTACAAATAGCTTCGCACATATCGCAATGAATAGAGAAAAATTAACTCTTTGATAATAAAATAGGGTACTTATGTAGAAATGCCACAGCGGCTACAGATTTGGCGGTGTTTTTAAGTGCAGGTTAGGATAGGTTAGTAACTTTAGAACTTTAAAAGAACTAAGTTAACGTGCAAAAAAACAAGCGCTATCTGTATTTGGTTTGGCGTTAATACATAAGTATCCGTAAATACCTAAAATAGTTTAATAAATGTCAATATGAAGGTATCGAATATTTAATAACTAGGTACACAATTATAAGGCTACACACTTAAACTGGATAATTATATGGCTACATAATGAAATATTATTAAAGATTAAAATATTATTAAATAATAATTTTTTTTTTTCATTATTGAACCGCGAGGTTATACTTAGAAGCAATTGTAGTGGATTGAAAATTTTTTTTGCTTGTACAATCAATTTTATGAAGCACAAAAAAGCAGAAGCGGGATCTTGCACCCTTATAATACTTTTATGAAAATATTATGGCAGACAGCAAAAGGGCCGCGGAATAGTATTTTAACGTAGCTTGATGATAACGTATAGCTTAGGGGTCAGAGCACTTTGAAGATTCCCAAGAGGTTCAAATCCCTCTACGTTAAAATTTTTAAACGTTTTCTAAAAAGTAATATGGTTGTCGTTGTAGTGAAATTTGGTTGTTGTTAGTGACACTTGCAAATTTAAGACGAATCATTTTACGTAAGAATTATCAAAACCAGTCAGCCTGTATGGAAATTCTACGCCACAAGAAACAAACATATAACATCAAAACGAGAGTTAATGTTAAGCGTGTTCAGGCGGCGGGTTAAGAAGCTGGAGTCGCGCTTTCGCTATGACTATTGTGTCCTTCAAAATTCGTAAACTATTCAATCTACATACATGAAATTTGGCACACCTATAAAAGCCTCCTAACTTTGAAAGAATTTCAATAATTTAGCTCAACAATAATAATATTTTTTTTAATGACTTACTCTCTCATTAAAAACCTAAACCTACTTCTAAATAAACTAGAAACTTAATGTTTAGTACAAGATTGACTAGGTGTAACAAAAAAATTAAAAAAAAAATGAAATCTGAAAATATTGATTATATGAAATCTGAAATGATTGGTATCCCATCAAAAATATAATATGAAATGAGAGCCAAGATCAGTTCACAAACATATATGCCAAGATTTGTGGTCTTTGAGATATAATTCAAGCTCAAAATTTGACTTGGCTATGGTTTTCCACCAAGTCTACTCCTTGAAAATATAATAAAACCTATACGTAAAGAATTGACGCGCCCGTGTCTTTTTTGTTGAAATGGTTAACAAGGTTGACGTTGACGTGGTAGCACAAATCACAATTAATCATATTGTTAAAAAATACAGTTTCACGTTATATCCCGCACACAGCTGGGTAGGCAGGGGCGACCTAGGGCACATTCCCCACTTTCCGCTTAATTCCGGGTTTTGACTCGACACCAGAGCAAAGAAATGAAAATACAAATTTAAATATAATTTCATATCCTCGAGGTTCCGTCATATCGAACCCACAACCAATTGCGTTTACAGTCACACACTTGTGCCACTACACACCGACTGGCCTCTGGCCTTGTTAACAATATAATATGTCATCGCTGTCTTTTAGTTCGCAGATTTATCACCGGCTTTGCGTAAATAGTTTTTCTAGTGTCGGGAGGCTCGAGCCAAGACCCCTCGTGTGTACAGTCAGACACGTAGACACAATATTGCGGTGGTAAAAACTAATTACTTATGGTTACAAAATCATGGCATGTATGTGTTACGTACATAAAAACATTTAGTGTTGAAAAAAAAAATCGGATAAAACTACTAGAAATACATTGATCCCTCTTTGTGTTATTTTATGGTATTGGATCATTCTAAAAATTTTCTTGAAAATGCTAACAAAAAACCGCAACAGGGTGCTTAGTTTTAATTACTATGTCGTTACAGGGTTTATACTATAGCAATATATCATTATTTATCGACTTAAAAAAAACACCCTTGTTAATTTGATATGTAATATAGTTTGGAAATTGATAACATTAGAATATGATTATCTATTAAGGCTTCGAAGCACGTATGCTAAATTTCCAAAGTTGGCCCATAAATATCTCGTTAATCAAAAATCTGACAAAGTCAATTTGATCTTTTTTTATTTAAATGAGTTATACTCTAATTTGACGAACAGTCAAGTTTTATCGTAATCGGTTGAACAGTTTTTGGGATATAGAATATAATATTGGGTATATCCCAAATACAAGTACCTAAGTAATTGAAATAATATGCATATCAATGTACAGTAACTCAATAAACGCGAAAAGAACTAAAATTACTTTAAATGTAATTTGCGTGTAATTACAACATAATAGACTAACTCACGAAGAATATTTTGGAGGAATAGCGTGTCAAAACAAGTTATTAATCTAGAATCACAGAACGTAATTGTTTCCTGCTTTTATACAGTTTGTGCCCGACTGCGCGTTGAGCTTATAAGATAGAGAAATACAAAGATATTCAAATGAATTTGGAAATGTGGAATTTTAAAAGATAATTATAAAAGATCTCCTAAAGGATTTTATATAAATATAATCCTAGTTCAAAGAAGCTAAAATGTATAATAGTAATTAAAACTATACTTATATATTATCTTTAGTTTTTGGGTATTCTTATGAAAATAATAATAAGCTATGAAGCAGAGAACTACACTTATAAAATTTATTACCATCTTTATAAAACAAGTCTCTTTCCATGGATGCATGTGTTTGGATTATGCAACCAATTTTAATGCAGTTTTTACTAAAAAGATAATTTCCTGTGGGAGGTTTATATGTATAATATATTCATATTATAATAGAGAAAACCTAAGAATATTGTAGATTTCAATGTGATATTGTAATAAAACATAATATGCCAAAATTTCATTAAAGGAAATAAAATACCTAACGTACCTAACGAACCATGTTGTTAATGATGAGAGTCAAAAAGCCTTTCTAATTGTATGATCGTGTTGTTCGTTCGGAATGTCCAGGACAAGATTGAGTAACTTGTTACTCTTTATATGGTATAAAACAAATTTAATGTGTATAGACATAATAAAACAGATATAAGTTCCATATACTAATAAGTGATTATGTAACAAAGGGTGCAATCCACAGAGACGTATTGTTATATCTGTAAGAAGGCAATAGGAACAGCTAAATATTTGTTAGTTTAGTTTCGGGTACTCCCTGATAGGTCAGTCAAATGCACGTTGTCACGACACGTAAATAAATATCATCTATGAGACAGTTAAGGTTCCATTAGCAAATGCACATTCAAATGTAATAACCAAAAAACCATCTATATAATTTGTGAAAGAAATCCTAACTAAACTATTAAAAAAGCACATGAACTATTACGATAGAGGAAAATGAGAAACAATACAATCCCTTCCTTGGGGATACTGTTATCTTATCATCCTATCGGAAATTTCCATTACTCTAAAAGTTTAAGACGTGTAACACAGGAGCAAGTATCCCTAAAGATATTTTAAAATTAATATTTTCATTTGATTTATTATTTAAATAATAGAATATGGACATTTCAAGTGAGAGTGAAACGTACATGGTCCTGAAACGTACATGTCATTATCACCCGACGGTTGGCCCTTGCTTACTATACCACGACCATAACATATCTTGTTTTTTTAAAATAAACTTGGTCAATAATCTTCAGATAAAAAAATTGTAAATATATTCCAGTTCGATGGATACAGAAATATATGACAATTTTCAACTATGTGATGTTTACATAGCTTCTTAGGAATATGATAGTTTGTTTACGATTATGCATAATAAAATGAAAATTTAAAAAATATAAGCTACAGTCAAAATTCTGTGAGTTCGCTGAAATCGCTCTCTTTTTGATTATAAAAAAGTGTATATTAAAGTATATATAATTTTAAAAAAGTAAAAGGCTTATATAAAAAATTTAAACACAATGACTATGTGGATTACGTTTATCCAAATACCGACTAGATTATTGATTACTATCTGAATATATATTTTTTGTCGTATGATTCATCATAACAAAATTTATTTTAAAACATAACTAAAAATATTTTGAAATACTGCATACCCAATTGAGGTATTTAAAGTAATAAACAAAATCTTCAACAAATTCTTTTTTAAGTCGCTAATACGTACTGTTGAGATTTATTGTCTGACGACTTTTTTCTTGTCTTCTTACCCGACGCAGTCACGCTCATCTTGCCCTGCATCCCCCTCCATGTGTCTCCCAGTTGGAGGTCACAGGATTCAATTCTACAGGAGCAGCAAACAAACGTTCCATTAATATTTAATGATAGGTGTTTTATATATTGATTTGAAGAATCAAATACTTATTCTTCTATAGATGACGTACGGCCCACAATTAATGCGGAAGGATGTAAGCCTTATTAAATAGTTGTACCACTTTTATGAACCATAGATTTCGATTGACCTTGTCTATATAATTTGTTAGCAAGCGTAGATACTTTTAAAATGTGCAAATGTTTTACTTGAAACTTATCGATGAATAATAAATAGTACGACGAACAAGTTCATTGTTACAATAACTCAGTGTGCTCATTAACTGCTACCATTCCCATGAAAATATTTATCTATTATGCTTATTTTTATATAACTGTTTAGGTTTAAAATGTGGTAAGGATAAAATAATTATGAAGTTACAACGACACGTACTATGTATACGGCTGATCTGAATTTCATACTTTAGGATAGCCCTACACGTTTATTTAAGACGATGGTACTGAAGTTATCAATTACATTGTAATCATTAAGGAACAGCTATCAAGCAATAGTATGTTCACGTCGACGATACCCATGCCGAATGCCAAATACAGAATAGCTTAATGCGAAAGCGGGACAGAGATATCAAACGACGCCTACCGAGGAGCCCCACAACGCAACCTCACTGTGACGGGCGACCGCGCAACCTTGAAATAATAATGCTCAGAATATCAAAGCACCATGATTGACCAAAAATATTAATATAGAGTAATATACAAGAGTGAGCAATTACATCATATAATCGAATTCAAATCTTATATCAACAGTAAAGCATTTCTTTTAATTGAATAACTGCAAAATAATTATTTTCTGTGGCTTAAACACGAAAATTATTTGCTACTTATAAGAATACTCAAGAATAGAAAGTTCTTTAGATATGACATTAAGTTAAAGGTAAAAATGAGTGAAAGTTAGGTATTGAAAGTTATGCGAAGATATCGGTTTCATTTGTTGCTCAAGAGCCTGGGGCTATTCGTCATCCATAAAAATGATCTTTAAAATAAACGATTACAATGCAGAATAAATTAAGTATTAAATACCAATATAACTAGTAGGCTGAAGTGTCAAATAATGATAATGGTATTTGTTGTCAGCTTTTTATATATATTTTTATAATATTAACATTAATTCCCGTTTTTTTAAATTTAAAATTGTTTCTAGACTTACTGACATTTGTAAGATAACTAACTAATAAAATATTTACAAACGCTTCATCAGTGCAGAAGTTCAGCGAAGATGAAGATCATGTTATCGTAATCAAAATTTTATTTTAGTTCTAACTAAGTAAGTCACTAATTATAATACTACATTTAATTCTAGCTAGGAGGATACTTAATTTATTTAAAAAATAATAATTTTCTTACGCGATCATGCTAGCATATTTTACATATAACAAAATTTTTAACGTGTTTTAAAAATTCCAATATGCAGTTTTTTGCCTTTAGATTGTAACCTATATCTGTACCAAATTGTATTGAGATTCCTTTTATTATTAAGAGTAAATTAATGGAATGTGAAGCAGGCAGAAGGACGAAATGTATTAGCATCAGTTGAATATACTTTTTAATGTTTAGTTTAGACGACTTTGGTTATCGAACATAAATAAACTATCGTAGGTAAAATATGTCTCACAGTTGATTAATAGCTCTTTAAAAAAATGTTATACATGTTAACTAAGTATCTTCTGCCTAGCATTAGTACCGGCTCCGTCTTACGTCCGGGCACCGGGGTCTAACTCTAAGGACAGACATAGCAAGCCACTTGATTTCGACAAAATATTTAGGCCGGCGTACAACGTGCTCACACCGTCTCTAGCGACGCTTTTGGAGCCCCTACGTTACCGACCCCAACAGGACCTCAAATTAATATGTTCTGTAGGTAGACAGAGCCCGTTACGCCACATACCATTTCCTCCACCTCTCATCTTCATTTTGTGACGTGAAGCTCATGGGTGTGCAGAGATAGTGCTGGCCAGCATTCACTGTCGTAGATTCTTTTAGAATTGGTAGTACCATGCTCTCGTATTTTATTAGCCCCTTGAGCTTAAGCGATTTTGCAGACCACGCCAATGACCTCTCGCCATTTAGCCCAGGCAGCGTTTTATTCGACTTTGACATCGTGATCGATGTCTCTGAACTCGCGCATAACGGATCCTAAACTTTTCCGTTTTCCAACCATATGGATAGGGTCCGATTCAGGCTCCTGCAAACCATGTCTTTTTCTTCGACACATTTGCTTTAAAACCGCCGTTCAAGCGAACCGTTTACCATAACATAAATCTGTTCTCGTCAACGCTGTGCTATGACAACGGCATACATCATCGGCCTTGACGGCTGGTCTTGTATGCGAGCTGAGACAGTATGCACAGTATATTACGGAATAAGAGCCAAAACCAGCTGAATCCCCACCATAATCTGAAAGAATTTAGAGTCGGCAACCGCGGTCCTAACCACAGAAGCCGAGTGTCATGTACATGTCTCTTTAATATAGGCATCAGAGATCTCTTGAGTCCTGATTGTCCACCAGATACACCGACGAATCACACAGTCTAAGAGTTTTTGCAGATCTAAAAATGCCACAAACAGAGCTCTCCTTTTTTCCCTTTATGACTTCACCAAAGTTCTAAGGGCAAAAATGGCATGCAAAATTCCCAATCCTGAATGAAATCAATATTAAAGTTCAAGCAAAGCCCAAGGTCGCTCATGCACTCGAAGAGTCGTTACACCACCGTGTCTCCCTGACGATGACGTCAGGGAGACAGTCTTCGCTTAGAAACGTCAAGAACTAGGTTGCTGACCGAGTTCTAAATTTAAATTATTTGCGGGAGGCTGTCAAGGAGAAATGGCGTGGCAAAATGCAGGCAGTAGTCCTGTTCGTGCTGTTGGCACGACAACGCACCGACTCACAAAACTGCAATTGCCATGGCTGCCGTCCAAAAAGCGGGCTTTGAACTGATGGGTTCGATCTCCTCCTGAACTCCTTCGATCTTTCCTCAAGTGACTTTTCTTTCCTCGGCTTAACTTACACCTCCCGTGCACGATAGCGAAGTAATGACCGCGATTCTTTTGGTCAAAATCAAGATTTTTTTTCAGGGAATTCTAAGTCTAAAAAAGAGATGGACTACATATGTCCATTAAAAAGAGAAATGGTTCATATACACCTATTTTGCTTCTTTTAGAAATTATACTTTAAAATGTATCTCTATTTTTCAAGCAACGTTTACGGCTTATGGGTACTATCATATACCAAAATCTGCTTTTAGTAAATGTAATTGTGTCATGTTAAATATATATACGGACTAGTATTTTTAGAAGCCTAATAGGTAACCTTTTAAAAAATATGAAAGTAACAAAATCTATTCTCTCTATCTATGTTTATATTATAATTACCGATAACGATACGTTTAACCTAAGCAAGAAGATAAATACTGTCTTTATGTAATCTATCAACCTAACTGCGTAATCATCGCACAACTTAATAAAATAATACAACTATAAGAGTAAAACTTAAACCAATAGTAGGTGTATCGATTAGTTTATGACGAATTTCAATCCACCTTGACGGGATGACGTAGAGTTAGCACATTCGTACATCTAGATCTGTAACAATTTTATGTTACAAAGGAGGTAACAATTCGAGTAATTCTAGTAAGATATATGGGTATTATAAAATCGATATTTTTAATCTTTGCTAAGGTATTCGTAAATGGAAATTTTAATAAAACTTAAAAACACGCTTTTATGAAAAAAATAAACTAAAAAGTAAAAAATAATTATAGTATAGTTACAGCTTTTTTACATTGCATATATTGATTTATTTATTATATATTAAATTAATTACATTATAAAAAACCTGTATATTATACTATAACTACTTTTAACTTTTTAGTTACCTATTTTATACACAAAAGCGTGTATTTTAGTTTTTTAAACTTAGCTTCACGCTGTTTACGTAGCGGGGTAATCAGTTAGAACGAATCACCAAACGCTATGGTCTCCTCATACCTCTTTCGCCTCTGCCATCACCCTCTTTATATATGCCTTACGAGGGGTTCTCATGCTTTTTACGTGATCTTCCTTCAGTATCTTTGACACTGTGTTTTCGAAGGTCAACCGAGGGCTCCTCGTAGTTTTCTTACCGCTAACTTTTCCATCACAAATCTTTTTTGCCATTCGTTTAACGTGCCCAAACACTAGCTGAGCACGTTCTACTTCATTCTCACCGTGACATCCTCGCTAGTACCTGCCATTCTGTGTATCTCTTCATTGCGGATTCAATCAGCTAAGGTGACTCCGCATATTCTATGAAACGTTCGCATCTCTACAGCATTCATCTTTCTTTCATTCTTCTGCTATAATTCCAACATTGATATTAGTTTTCTTTTAAACTATTATTCATTTATATTTTTTAGTTCGTTTTAGTTTTTTATATATAAAACGTGTTTTAGTTCCCGCCGCCGTTCAATCCGAAAATTAGTACCTTGACCGGTATTTTTTTTCATATTATTGCATTGCCATCGGTCCTTGATAAGTACGCAAAATTTTAAATTTATCCAACCTTTAAAGTTAGTCAAAATCACGTTCAAAGTTCACGTTACAAACATACATACATATATACGAAGCTAATAAAAACGTGTTCAAAAGCAGTTTTGAAAAAGAGTAAAAAGTTGTAGTTGTTATAAGTAATATATCAATAAAAAATGCGAATATTTAAGAGATTTTTAATCTTTTTCCTATTTTTGTTTATGCTAATAGTGTATTTTGTAACTATTGCATTTTGCTTGCAAATTGCGCATAATTTATATTATAAGTAATTAAAAAATAAGAGAGTATACTTTAAAATAAAAAAAAATAAGCGTATTCGCTACGTAACTTGTTAAGTATATGGTTGAGCAAAATGAAATAATGTGTCGCAATGCGAGGGCACCAGATCAATGAATCAAGCTTTAAAAAAATGAAAGTCATTACAGTTTTAATGAATCGTCATATATAATTCAAAGTATTATAAACTCATAGTCTAAATTACTTAACTTACTACTAAATATAATTTCAAAAGATATTAATTATTTTAAGATACAACCTATAATATTATCACATAATGGTGTCATCAACATATCCTTTTATTTATGTTTTCTGTAAGTATATAACAAAATTTATTTGTCCCAGTCTTGATGAAACAAACTTGATGACATATTTGACCACCTAATATACCGTAACTGACGATGATGTTCATCATTTTAAAATAATTTTAATAGATAGACTCCTATAAATATAGTATTATTTTAAACATACAAACTTAAGGGTACTTATTCTGGGTAGAGTAGACCTAGTATGTCAATGTCAACATTGAATGCGTTTTGTATATATATAATCCATTTTTTTGTTATGCATGTAAGTGATGCTACGATAGGCAGTCAAAGTGCGAATTGGCCCTTCAATGGTCTAAATTTACGTAGCCACATTGTTATGTAGAGCTAAGGAGAGACAACAAACAAATTAAAGATGTTGTTGTATTATCAAAGTAATTACTTTTCGTATAGATTTCCGTATATATTTTATTTATGTCGCCTCACGGTTGACTATTTAACCATTTGAATTACATATACAAAAATATTTCCAAATGTTTACCTTAATTAGTCTTTAAATCAAAATGTAACGATTACGTTTAGTCTATGTTATATGTTTACGATGGGCATTTGATATAACTTCAACGTAATTTAATAGCCATAGCTGTAATATTGACTTACTTTGTTTTTTTTACGATGTATTTTATTTCATTTTATATAATGTTACCTTACTCGTTTTTATAATTTCTATAAAAACCTAATAAGATTTTAATGGAAGTGAATTTAATAAAAAAATTATCTACTTATGATTTCATCAAAATAATTATTATGCCAGAGTTTACGTATATTTTTTGCCTTTACAAGAAATATTAAATGTTATTACTCGGTATCGATCAAAATATAGGTATCCCATTATACGAATATATATTTTATAAAGTTCCATCAAAATGCACTCAATTAATTACCTTGAAAATGTATTAACAACAGCTACATCTATATCATAAAAAAAATCAGCTAGTCCCTCAACCTCAGAATCTGGTGTTATCGATGGAGGCAGGGTGGCTGTCGGCGAGGCTCCATCGGCAGAGTGCCCCGCGCAATTAAAGAGCACGGGTTCTGCCTGAACCATCGGCAACATGGCTACAATTTGCTCCAAAAGCTTACACTACCACCACTGTCAAAGCGAAATTCTCCATACAAAAACTTTAAACACAAATAATATCTGCATCCGAACACACACTGCATTGCGCCACGCTCGCTGCGACGCTATTGTCTACGCAGACCTGTCCAGGTGCTCTAACTGTATTTGACAATGTCTTTATCAAAGCTCGGCGGTCGGGTGTCGAGGAGTCGAACAGAGTGTGCAAGCACCCACTTTGTGACGCACCTAATAAACTAATGTAATTTTGTATCGGTAACCGTGCAAAGCGTTCACTCCAAAACGACGATGAAAGTCAACTGAAAGACGAGACATATATATACATATATCCTTGTCTACATCACAAATTATCAACACGGCGCGGCGCGGCGCGGCAGAGGCAGCGCGATACGGCAGGCAGCGAAGGCGAAGGAGCGGGGCGTTCGTTTCGGAGTGCGGAGTACGGAGTGCGGAGTGCGGCTGGTCCGACCATATTGCCGCTACAGTCACACCCACGTCACGGCCGTCTTAGCGACATTCATTCGATCTCACTCGTCGTCACGAGAATTGAACTGCGCTGTGTTGGGCCAAACCGACGAGACACGAAACAATATTGTTGGAATTCTGATAAACAAATTCACCTATTGACAAACCTCTCATTTGGTATAAAGTATATATTAATACTATATTATTTGTTAAAATGTATTTATTCAAATACAAGCAATTACAAACGTTTAACTGCATTTTTATGAAAACTTATCATCTATATGTAATTTTGTATTGAGTTATCTTAATAAAAAAAAACATTGGTATATGGTCTCTAATGATGAGTGACGTCTGTACTTTTCAATACAAACAAGTTTATCACAAATACGTAAGAAGATGAAGCTAGCCATGAGTAGATATCTATAGACATGAAAGTGAAATGGAACAGTATTCGTGTCAAGTGCACAATTTAGATAACAAGGTCAACGTATTGCATAACTTATTTTAGTGTTATTGCTTATTCGATATTATATTTTTTTATAAAGGAACATAGAAATATATAGTAGGCTTAATATGTATGCAGTCTTATAATGAATTAAGCCACCCAGGAATTTAATGCAATGTACATCATTTAAACATATTTCTTGCATGTAATATTTATTATTATTTAAGTTTTACAACGATCAAGGTTAAATGATTATAGTACAAAACAATTGAACAAACAAAATTAGCTATCGCAAGTGGCTTATTATATGTACAATAATGTACATGATTTATATAAAATGACAATACAATATTTAGCAGAACAGTCCGAGTTAGCAGTAAGTATTACTAATAAAGAAGTAGAGGAAGAGCAAGCACGCGCGGCGTGTGCAGATATCGGTGCAGGCGGCCCCGCGGATCTGTGTCAGTAGGTCACGGCAATGACGTGGCACACGGCCGCGGCGAGCCGCGCACTTCATTCTAATTCCGCTTCGCCGGTGTCTTCTCATCCACTTGCTATTTATGCCCTAATATGTATTAACTAATTGAGAAGCCAAGCCAAACATGTATTCTGGGAATTCACATTTTGCCGAATTAGCTGTAATGGTTGTCATTTAATAAAAAATAAAAAAATCTTGCTCGCTCTTGCGTAACGCACTGCTTAAATTTATAAATATTTTAATATTTGTTTCAATTTTTATTTCAAAATTAATAATCACAAAACGTTCCAGGATTCTAGTATTTTTTTTCGTCCTGTTAGCCTGTGTGTCCATTCGTATATACTATCAATTTTTACGCTTTGCGTGTACAAGCCCACCTTCGGCTTCGTAGAAAATAAAAGCATGTACGTTGTAAGTATTTCAATGATTGAATAACATTTCCCGCCTTATACTGTAACGGTGAAAAAAATTCTCAAAGTAGAAATTGAACTCATAATCATAGCATGTACTGTCACAAAAATCCGAATAAACTATAAAAAATCTGTAAACACACAACACTACTTACAACATCGAAGATTGAGCTCTTCTCTCAAGGGACAATTATTAATATAATGAAATAAAATGAGTGATGAGAACCTAAGTGGCATAATATATTGTTCTGGGACCGAGCGCTTCATGATATAACACGATTAAAAAATATATTGCAAATACATCGTCTATAGAATATTTAGTAAATTAAATTCTATTTATAATGCAACAAATCTCTTACAGCATAGAAATAATAAACAGAAATTCCAAGAATATGGGACATGTTAAAATTTCTGAAAAGAAATTTCCGTATTTTCTATGGAATCGTTCTCTAAACGTTTTTTATTTATTTAGCCTTTATACGTTTAATTATTAAAATTTTCTGGAACTGAAGACACATTTACAATACAACATATATAACGCATAATTAATAACATATTTAAAAAAAACCGTCAAGTGCGCGTGAGACTCGCCTATGGAGAGTTCCGTACTAATTGTAGGTCAACGGGAAATACAACTTATAGAAGTTGACAAACTTAGTTTGCGAGCGTTTGTACTCATTCCGTACGAAACAAAGTACACTAATGAATTTCTATAAGGGACATAAATTCATTTTTTCGGATGTGTTTTTATATTATTCACTTTTTGGATTTTTGTGTTTATTTGTATTATAAGTTCTTAATTGGTTTATAACCGTAGGTCCAGGGAAAGTACCCTATAGTCATGATTACGCCGAATTTCATACAAAATGCAGCTAAAACTCATCTTTTTATTGACTTGATGTAAAAGTTTGGTTTTTTCTGTGCTCATAGGGACCGTAGACCTGAATATTTTATATTAATTTCAGCGTGATACTCTAGAGGTCTTGACACACGAACAACAAAGTGATCCTGTAAGGGTTCCGTTCTCACCTTTTGATGTACTGAACCCTAAAACTAAGCAGAATTTAATATAGTTTTTTTTGCAGCTCCACGTGCTTTCCGCACGGCAGGGCTGGAAGCAGAGTTGTATCAAAACATATTTATTTATACACCAACATCTTGTCGTAGAATAACTTCATTATTATTACGTATTCGTTGTATATAACGTGTTTGAAAGCCCTATGCCATCTGAATTAGAAGACAATTTTACAACGTTAACATTTTCAGTACATTTACTTATCAAAATTAAAAAAAAATAGCAAATCGTATATCGTTGTGTCAAAAAAATATTCTTTATTGTACAATAAGATCTTTACACGAACTTTTCACTTTTTAACTGTTTATTACAAAATATATTGATTTATTATATTTTACAGTTAAGAAGTATAATATATATTTTGAAGAATTTGATATCGTGTAACAGAGAAAGGCATAATAATGTAGGTTTCTATATATCGTTTGCGTATTTGATATAAGAAGCGAGCTCGTCGAGAAGAATCCTAGTAAATGCGTTGTTGCGTCACGTGGGCGGGCGGATCGATTGGGCGGGCGACAATTCGAGCGCGTGCGCGAACGCGATCTTAATTATCGACCGCTCACTTTTCACCCAACACTTTTGGGGCAGGTTAGGCCTATGCTCTAGGGTCAAGGTCACGGTTCTTCTTCTAGCTTAATATATTACATACAATACACAATAAAATTTGTAGATTCCAGTATAATTTTATATTGTGTTTTGATTGTTGTGTATATAATGTCTTATCTTAAAAAAAAAAAAAATCACATTAAATAAATAAACGAAATCTAAAAACATCAATTAATTTTTAAATAAATTG
>DWAN01002566.1:0-14897 GCA_018230445.1 Heliconius hewitsoni | reverse complement strand
ACCCACAACCAGTCGGTTTTACAGTCACACTTCGTGCCACTGCGCCACGACTGGATTTGTTATAATTTGGTATACGCGTTGTCAGTCCCGTTACCGTACAGCAGTTGTCGACCCAATTGTAATTTATGTAATGCGACGCAGCACGCGCATTAATAAAGTGTGAGGAGTGGTGCGTAGTGCGTACCCAACATACATGGAATACCGCTAACTTCTTCCACATTCGACCGCTTGCCAAGGTTACCCTCAAAGTATGGTGGGAATGAGAATCGTTTCGTAAAATTATTTATAATAAATTACTCTGATAGTAGACTCTGAATAGTGAGTATTTTATTATAGTTAATTTTTATTTATATACATGATGTGTTTGTACATCGTTGCTTATATTTTTGGAATGTAACTAATCGTTGCCCGCAATTTTGTTGGCAAGGATTTTAAGATCTAAATTGAAAAATCCAAATTTACCCATTTTCGTCGGAATTTCGAGTAATCCTCTCGTAGTGCTCCCCTACACTCCCTAACACACCTACATGTCGAATTTTAACCTGCTAAGACCAGTTTCCTCACTGTGTTGTCTGTCAGTCACTAAGTGAAACGTGAAATAATATTAATTTATTTGTAAAGCTTCATCAATTAATTAAACATAAACATCAAACGTTGAAGCAGCGTGGCAATAAAGCAGCCGATATATAGTTAATTTTGGCTCACGTGAGTGTTTTATATATAAAAAGAAAGTGAAAACGAGATGCCGCACGAACCATTATTAAATCGTCGAAAGATGTTCCTGTAGTTGGAATGCGATTTTGCTAATTTCCTTTGGGATCGTTGCAATATGGCACTCACTACTAAAGTAACGTTGAGGCCATCGTGACACAGTGACATAGCGTGTCTGTAATCGCGATGATTTTGAGATGGATTTCAACTAGGGGGATTAAATATTTAATATTTTTGCGGCATTTATTTTCGCCCCTCATTGCTCATTTCGTCTTGAAAATTGCGCGAAAAGTGGAAAACGGAGTGTCTTAAAAATATCTTCTGCCTTTCCTAGTAGTCGTTTCGTTGCATTGGCGTGCATCTATGGCGTGCTTCGTGGCGTGACAGAAAACTATTTATATGCGTTTAGTGTTCCTCGAGTGCTTTCAAACCGTAAATTGAAAGAATAGTTATATTCATATTTAAAGTTGTCAGTTACTGAACTGGTTTAAACTATATTTCGCTTTATTTGTACATGTATAAATCTTTCTGTAAGCGACTAAAGCACTCGGAGATCGATGGACATCAAACCGTTCCGTAATGTATCGTTTCCAGAAGCTAAAAAAGGAATTTTGGAAATATTTATAAGTGAGCGAAATAGGTATTGGAAACATGAAACTTACACTATTTTATCATACAAAAATAAAGCATTCGTTGGTTATTGTAGATTATTTTTTGCCGCAAGAAAATATCTTCTGAAAGAATTTAAAACTACTCGGGCAAAGCCACGAGCAGAAAGCAAATCTTGACATAATTAACAATAATGTAGAATTATTTTGCACATATTTATTTAATTAAAGCCAAAATTACTTGTGAAAAGACGACTCCACATTGCCACACTGATTAATGGATGTTTTACTTATTAGTTTTCGTATACTTTTAAAGATACATTACTCTATTTTGCTAATTTCACCGAAACAATGTCAGCTTGTGTAGCGGAAATCGTCGTCACTATAACCAGATAAGGATTATGAATCAATTATTCTGTTCTTGCTCTTTTAAGACCGTGGCGTTGAATTCCGTCACTCAACATGCAATATCTTGAAAACGGGCAGATAGCGTAGAACGGAATGATTTGACACTAGGTTCTCGTTGTCTACTTATTATATATTGCATGTGGGAGCGAAGCGAGGTGGAGGAAAGCTTCTTCTTCTACCTGGCATTAGTCCCGACTTTTGCCAGGCTCTGCCTTCCTACCATCTCAGGCGACGCTCTTGGAGCTTATCCGCTACGTCACGGACTCCAAGACTACCTAGAATGAAGAGTGTTGCGTATGCGGTCAGACCGCGTTACGCCGCACATCGACCTCAGCATCTTCATTTCCGTAACGTGAAGCTCCTGAGTGTGCCGAGATAGTGCTGGCCAACATTTTAGGAAAGCATGAAACAAAAAAAAAATCAAAATCGCTTCATCTATTCATTCCATCCCGTTACGTAAATTCATGCCATCCCGTTACGTAAACTATTATAAAATGGTTTAAAACACGTCGTTCCCAGTGGCCTCGTAGCTATCGCACTCCGTAATTAATTTTCATAACGCGACTGTAACGCAGCAGGCAGTTGGGCACCGACGCCGGGTGATGTAACTTATTAATTAACAAAACGATCTCGATACTAAATTATATGTCGTATATGATATACATACATATATGTGGAAACATGGGTTAGCCGAGTTCTGAAATAGAATTTAATTATGTTGATTATACACTGAAAATGGTTATGTTGAAATGTGATGTGTGTGTGTGATGATTAAGTATAGTATAAATATAGTAAGTGGTTACTAAGTGACTGACAGACTATGTAAAACAGGAATTACATGGCGTATTTTTGATATATATGCAGGTTAGGTTGAGTAAGAGTATAGTAATAGAAGAGTGCTTGGAACTCCTACGGGAATAGGCAACGGTTGATTTTATAGTTTACCATAGCTGCAGACGGCCACTACTACACATATTCTAAAGTATACAATTAAATACGTAGGCTATGTTTTATCGTCTAAAAAGTAAATAGATGAATACTGAAAAGGATCTCGATATACAGGCAAAATCAAAATATACATCGTGGGTAATGATAACGTTTTTCATAAAAATATTAAATTAATCGTCACTGAGGAAATGTTACTTATATTTCAATACTTGATCTCATCGTGGTGGGACAGCGTCTGACTGCTGACGCGAGGTTGTGAATTTGATCTTCACGCTG
Organism: Heliconius hewitsoni; assembly: GCA_018230445.1. Taxonomy (NCBI): domain Eukaryota; kingdom Metazoa; phylum Arthropoda; class Insecta; order Lepidoptera; family Nymphalidae; genus Heliconius; species Heliconius hewitsoni. Next base: position 11,946 of record DWAN01002566.1, on the reverse strand, counting down.
GGGAGCAATTATGTTTATTCCTCCGCTCGAATAAGTACAATCGCAGCTATAACTTTCCCTACTCAACACGCAATAACTTCTAAACTCTAGATTTCCTCTGCCTCTCCTGCTATATGCGGGATACAGCGTGCAGATGCATAAATAAACATTATAAACTTTTGAAATATAATTATAATTATGTATGTACACAAACACGTGTAGCAACATGTAGGAAAGCTAACACGAAGACCAATTTCAGGTAATCAAAAGTTATATTTGCATTTCAACTATATAGTAAGAGAGCACGAGAGTTGAAACCGCACGTGTATGAAAGCAGCTAGTTAATTATTTTCAGTAAACTTAATATATTAAAGTTCTTTATGGAGATTCCAAACCACACTAAATTAATATAATTTTCATTTGTTACAATGTTCCAAAATTGATTTATATAGGACAAAGAGACCTTTGAAATTTTGAGGTACACCATTCAACCACGCATTCTCTCGAGTTCAAGTAGCGAGTTGAATAAAGTGTTTTGACTCTAGATTCTTGGGCGGTAAATATTGTATTATTTAATAATAACAATGTTTCGTACTATATATATGTATATACTGGAGATTACCTAATTTTGCATAACTTTTCATTATGGTGCTAATAAAGAGAACATTTCATTTCATAACTCGGTTCTAAGTTTATGTAACGATTGTGAGACAATTCTTAGAGCAAAAGTAAAAAAAAATAATTGTGCACTTTGTCTTTTTAATCATTTGCGTTTATTGGTTCTAAACTTTGAATAGTACGTTATATAAAGCGTTAATGTTGCTTATCTTTTAGTTTTAATATCATCTACTAATCTAAACAGTCATCGTGGAAGATCGAATTTTTGCTTAGACTCAAAGTATCATATTTGTGTTTAATAGATAGAGTGACTCTTCATCATCATCGGACTTTTTATTAGTTTCTTCTAAATATTCGAAATATAGCACCCAATATAAAAATAAAGAATATAAAATATTTCAGGCGCTGGTAACGGAATCGGCCCTAGTCCAAATATTTAAACGATTTTAAATATTTGGACTAGGGCCGATTCCGTTACGAGCGCCACGGAGAGCGAAACGGAATATTGAAACAATACGATCTTTCTCCTTGCTCTCTTATTTGGAACAGATAAATAAATATTGCTTTAAATAAAACAAAACGAATCCATCCTTACCCAACGCCACGATTACCTCGATTGTAATTTTGAGCACAAGACAGATTATATTTGCGTAAGCGTTATTATTGCCGTACTCGTAAGTCGTGTGTTGTCGGGTTTATGCAACGCTGCACTTTGCGGTCACATCGACTTTGTTGTGATAGTTTGGGGAGTTGTGTATTAATTTTCGTTTGTTTTGTGTTTTGGTCATTGTCTTCTCGATATTTTTTAAGTTAAATCAAGTCAAGTACTTAATATTTTTATTTTTTTTAAACAAGGTCTTAAAGTTAACATGCGTTGATGTATCGCAAACACTTCTCCAAAACTCTTACTTCTTCAAAAGATTCTCGTAATCGTCTCCGTTATAACATTTTAAAATTAAAATCAGCTTCTCGCTGTATCCTGCACACACAGGGTACGCAGAGGCAACCTATTATTAAGACTCTACGTTCCCTAACCTAGTAGGGAAAATGAAGTAAAATATTTTTAAACATAAACATTTTTTATGGAATATTGTGAAATCTTAAAATGTCCTTAAATTCCTTTTTTTATTGATTACTTGGCATTAAAAGGCCTTCTAAACTGTAATTCCTTAAAAAAGTTATAATAATAAAAGTAACGAGGACTTGACTAAGATCAACTAACTTGTAAAAGTCAGTCTTATTGTTAACGGTCATTATAATCATTTGTTCCATATTGACAAAGGAATTTAAACTTGTAACGTGTCTTCATTTGTATATAGGAACGCTCATTGTATAATCTATACATATGTATGTGTTCACAAGATACTTACACAAAATCATTTACGCCCATTTTATATATGATTAAAATAAGCATTGTGTAACCTTATCAAATCAATTTATGCCGTCATGGCATGGTTGGATATTATTTTACAGTGTAAGGGATAATTGTGTGTTGGCAGCTCCGGTAACAACATAAAGCGCGGCGTTGAGTTCCGTCATTAAACGCGTATTGTATCGAAATTTAGGCGCTGTGTGGGGAACAGAGTGTCTTAACTGTAGATTCATCCTACTTGCCCTACCACGTGCGAGATACAGTTAAAAAGAACCTGTATGTAGTAAGAATTGTATTAAAAAAAATCGAGAAGAGTCGTGAAATTGCATGTTACACCCACAGTTGTATAAACTGGGCGCGAACTTGACCGTGTGACTCATGTTTTTATACGCTATACAAATACATATAAGATGTTTTTTTTAAACTCATATTTTTTTATTAGTTAATTTTAATGCGTAATATAATATTATATAGTACTATTGTACATGTAAATGAGTGATTATTGTCTTTATTGATTATTAGACAATCTCCTTCGTGTGTTCTCCATTCAACGTGATATTGGCGGAGTGATTTGTGTTCCACTGGTACTCCCGAAACGCCATGATCACAAACCAAATATATTTTTTTAAATGATTTTGTATAAGTATCGTTTCAATAAATAAATATGTATATAATATGTCTGTCAGATATTTTTAATTTCCATACCACCCAATTATTCATATAAGTAAATTGTAAAGAAGAGCGAAATATGCTTAAAAAATTGGATTAAAAGTAATCCTGTGGGTATTTCTCATATTCAGCATTCGGGTGACCCGAAAAGAAAATTTGGAACGATAAAAGCCTTATTGGGAAAAATATATAATGACTATAACTCTATTGAGCCTTCAAAATATGCGCCGACAGATTGACAAGTAGTCTAGACATTTTAGATAAAGCACAGAACGTAGTGATATATGAGAACGTTTTTGATCGATGAAAAATATAAATATATAAAAATAAATATAATATACAGGCCATAATCTACCATTATAAAATTTGAATTTGTAAAAAAATAAAATTACAAAAGAAAAAGTAAAATTTTCATTTCGTTCATAAATTAAAAATAACTAATTTGTAAATAAGAACAAATGAAGAGGAAATCACTTAAATAAATTTTAATTGTGTATTAGATTTATATTTTCCCGCGATTCGTTTTACGCAGGATTATATAAATATTTTTTAGCATCACGCTATATCCCGCACGTGGCAGAATAGGTAGAGGGAACCTATCAACTTAGTCTTAAGACACTGTTCCCACAAGCTTTCTCCTAAATTCTAGGGGAGTTGCGTGTTGAGTGGCGGAACTCAACGCTGTGAGAGCGAGGAAATGGTGGGAGTTGCATCTACAACCTGTCGCGTTTATAGACGTGACTCTCTCTGATTAAAGTATAGAATATTTCAAATAATCGCGAAAAATTGAGGCATCCGTAAAGCTAAGAACACATTTGGATGTTCTTTTATTAAATTACTTTTTAGATAATAACTTAGAACACTTTTACTTACTTTTAAGTCATGTCATGATTTCATTTCACTATATAAAGTTAGTGGAAGTGAAGTAGTTTTATAACGAGCAATGTAAACTTGATCACAACTTTCTTGTGCGGGTCAAAGTGCAATTTCTCCAGGAAAGTGTTGTCATTAGGCAAGTGAAGTGTAACTAAAGTGGTTTCACTGTCATTTGTAATTTTGCTTTCATTTGTTTGTTTACGGTTGTTTATGAATAGAAAAAAAATGAATACGTGTTAATCTATTTGTTTTATTATACATTTTGTATTTAGATTAATATATTTCATAAAATATCTCAAGTAATGGTCTTAGACAATGTCATTGTTGTTAGATAGGCAAAATAATCACTGCCGTCTTTACAATTTACTCTAAGAATTATATGTTTTAACTTACATTCACAGAAAATATAGTTAATGTTTAGAGGCTTCAGAAAGCTTTTAGTTCTTAGTATTTGGAACTTTTTCATGTACAGATTTCAAGTTGCAAAGTTGTGTTCCATTTGAATCTATCAAGTAGGTCAGGTCTCCGAACTCTCGTATCGATCTCTTTATAACTTTTGATAAAGAACTATTTTTGTCTGATTATATAGAAAACAACTCATTTTGGACAGCATCGATTAGCACATCGATATCATAATGTTATCAGATAGCTTTGTCAGTGGATAATGTGTTTTTGGGGCATTATGTAAAATATGTTTAGGGTTAGAATGGGTTTCTATAGAAGGACAGCGTGGCGAATTTTACTGCGACATAGGTTTTTTTTTGTAAATATTGTAATATACCAAATATACTCCACCACTCGTTATTTATGACAAAAATTTAAAGTCACTAAGAAAGAGTATATTTTACATAATTTTAGTATACAGTATCCCCTCCATCTCTGCGGCGAAACAGTTTTAACACATGGCAACCTGCCAACTCGTATGCATCTATAGTGAACGAACCAATGTCATCGGTCTTCCGGTGTTATAAATATGCATGTGTGCTTCGTACGGGCTTACGTGTCATTGTGTAGACGAAAAGCTGAAAATGTGATGACGTTCCCTGCATTATGTATTTGGGTAACTTTAACCCTGGGGGCTGTCGTGGGGCACTTGTGGTGTGCTTTATTTTGGGTGTTGACTGTATTTGATTGAGGGTTTCTTCGTTGAACAGTTGTGTCCTAGAGGCCGTCATGGGAAAGCTGCAAAGTGCAATAACTAAACGTGATGGTTGTAGGTTCGATTCCTGCTCTGGGATGAATTATTTGCATTTTCACGCTTTGGTGTGTTATTTACGTTTCAATTATGATACTTTAATTGACACTTGTAAAAGTATTTGAAGTTTTAAAAAAAGGACTAACGTACATTAGCATGCTGTTTTTACTAAGTGTGGTGTTTAGATTCAATTCCCTCACTGGAAATGAAATGTGGATTTAAATTTATTATTTTTCATAATTTCGATATTAAAGTTCACAATAGACTCTTATCGAGATAAATATTTTTAGGGTGCATATTTAAAATCCTTACATAAAACCAATCAAATCCATCTAATAGCGTGGACATAGGCTAACGAGCTAGTTATCGGTAAGAGCCACCATTGGCACGGGCATCGGACAATGCGGTTAGTCACCTCCACCACGTACGAGCGGCTTCCGCGCTTGCGTCATCACGACGGCGCCCGCGCACCGTTTGATAGGAATGCGTTTTTGTCCTTTACTAATGTCTAACACAAGGGAGGATGTTAGAGATTTCTAATGTCTTTTTGTTTATTCGTGAATTTTGTGTAAGCATTAAGAATCTAGTGGTGACTGCTTCTTATTGTCCGATTATGTTTTAGACCTTCTTGATGTTATTATGCGAAACTCAACGCTGCATTTTATCCAATGACTCCAAAGTTTTCTTATATTGTAAAATATAAAAATGTTATTAAATTTTGTACTGAACCTACAACCTTCGTGTATACAGTCATATTTTCTTCAACTGCATTACGATGGCGTCAAATGGTCGTTGTTCTAATGTTACACATGATAGATAAAATTGTAGGTAGAAACGATGATATGTTAATTGAGTTTCTAATTACAGGTTTGACTGATTTGAAAAGTATTTACATTCTGTTTGTTTGCGAGATTTTAATTTAGTTACTACTAAAAAATTACTAGATAATGAAAGATATACGGCTAGATGATTGATACACCTATAGGTTGTTTCTTTTATTTCCTACAGCTGAAATAATAGAGGTAATATAGTGCCAAAAAACTCTACTTTTCCCCCGAATTCGAGACATTGTTTGTTGAGTGACGATGCTTGTCTACCGTAAGTGGAAATGAATTAATTAATCCTTCGAGTGGGTGTCGAATCCTCACCCGCTGCGTCACGACGGCCTTTTAGAATATTATGGAACTCAATACATGTTTTTCGTTACAGAGTACGATATGGAAGATGTTATTTTTAGACACTCGTTTCGATGTAAGATGCGTGTACGCATATTCCAATGGTCGCTATCACGCAGAACGTTACGTAACTGCATCTGTGATTTAATAATTTACATTTGGCATGAGATTTTGTCATACTTGCATTAGTAATGCGTAATGATTTTTTTTTGTAAAATAGTATAATAGGCTGCTAGTGTTGTACTATTATATATGTTTGGCGGAATATGTGGCATTATACGCCATGATTGCGGCGTTAGGTTCCGCTGCACCATACACTAAAATCATTCAAGGTTCTTTTAGTCCACCTGCAAGTTGCATGAAAACAAAAAGAATTAGATATACTGAATGCTTAGAATTTAGTTACCTATATTGTATATTTTTGAATACGCTGTGTTATACATTTATTATCTTTAACTTGTTATATATAATATACAACTTCAAATACTCCAAGAGGGTGAACGATCGTTTCATTCATGACGTTATTGGGTGTCGGCTGTCGTGTGCCGTAATAGCAGTGTCTTATCGTCGTATGCGATCGCGCGCGCATGTTTTGCATTGAACTGTGAAATTGGATATAGTAACGTGTCTGTATTGTCTCTGTGGACGCGCCGAGAATTTTATTTTGGCCTGTATGGTGAATTATCTGTGCCGATAGGGCGAAATAGGATTTAAGAAAGTCTTTAAATCTGAATATTTTCAAAGTGTTTTTTTATTTAATATTTTACGCACTTCAAAGCAATACTATTATATAGAAAATATAGAAAGTTTGTTTTTTTTTATAGATAAGCCATGTCTTTATGCATTGTGTCGCCATTACAACAATCATCTCCTCTGATAATAACTCATGTTTCGTCACGGTGCTCATATTTTCATTTCGGTTTAAACATTTTACATAAATATAATATATTTTTTCGATTTCTGTACTAATATGTTTTTACTTCGCTAATTGGGTAAGCTTTGTAAAATTTTAAGTAGATTTCTTTGAATTTACGGTATGGGAAGCTCTAATACTTGTAAGTATTAAAGCATCCCATAATGTTATTTTTAACATTCATATAAAACTTCTTATAAACTTTCATATATTTTTTTCATCTGCCGCAAATTGTGGATTACGCGCAGTGTTCACTTTTCAACCAACGTAGAGGCATTGCAAGTTCGATGTGAAAAACCGACACCACAATTTGTATGTCAAGATCGGCAAAAAATTAGACGTGAAATAAAAAAAAATGTACAAGGGAATCGATAACTATAGGTTCCCGCGGGTGGCAAGTATGGTGACAAATCTTTGTTCTAGTCTTCTAGTATCGGAAATTCTATAAAAGCATAATAAAATGTTAGTAGTGTCAACGTAATATTATGTTATTTTCGTATCGGCGATGTTCGATATAGGTACAGGTCGATGTTTCAATAAAAAGGCAACATCTTTAGATATCCTACCCCTTATATAATAAATTTTTATATAATGTGGGACTTCGTTTCTCCCCTGTGTATTATAAAGTGAAAATATGTTATCAGTTAAATTTTTACCGCCTTTATTTATTTTACTTTGCCGTCTTTATATTAGTTGAGTTATTTTAAACTAGAAAACTGATGTTTTCTGTTGGTTAATGTTGTTTTATGTGAATGTTTCTTTTTTTGCGATATTATATTGACTATACGTCCATAAAAATTTGATTATTATCGGCCCATAGAAATTTGACTATTATTACCTAATAGTTAATGGATAAGAATACCGTAAGCCTATTTATTAAACATACAAATGTTGCGATGCATAGATCGTTTTTTTTTCAGGAAATCAAAGAATTTTGACTATATAATAGTCAAAGTAATTAAACTGTTGTTTATTTTTTGTTTAGCAATTGATGTTTTTCTATTATAATGTGCAAAAATAAAATTTTAAAAAACATTGATTTTCTTATTAAATGAAACCATTTTAAAATATGAATAATTGATGAAAAATGTTATTTGCCTTTTAAATTTAAGTGTAAATACTATAAGTATTTACAAGTAACAGCCTAAAAAGGCTTTTATTGTTAAAACCAAAGTTAACAAGTACGGCGTTAAAGCGAAATATAGCATAATAAGAATACTGGACGTCCTCTTTGATTTGACTTGACCTACATTTAAATGACTGCACCTATAATGTTAATTTATGCATTTACTATGTTGATAGTGTAATCATTCATTAGGTTCTTTATATATAAAATTAGCTTTTGCCCGTGAAATACTTTTATTTTATTACATTATTTTTTCAGTGTATAGTTAAGGTATATTTATTTAAAAGCTGTCTCAATTTTTAATAATTAGAGAAAATTTTGTTTATAAGAATATCGATATTGTTAAGAATTTAAAAATTATTTATTTAAAATAAGTTTTCATTTTTTCGTATTGAATGTTTTAAATAAATATAAAGTGAATCAATGTGTACGTGTGTATATTTAACAGTTAAACGATCGTGCTACAACACCGCTCTCTGCGGCGGAAAGCGTAAATACTTAATGCTGCGGAGTTTCCAACTAACACCGCTACTGCATAATAGATGGCGCCACGCGTCACGTCGACCACCGCCTATTGATTCACCTTTATCTAACGCTAAAACATAATATTGATTGTTCAGTGATACCGAATGTTTGCCGTTTGCTTTACTATCTACAGTTGACACAGCGACGTTTGAAAATGTAATGTTAGGATTTTGTATTGTTTTTTTATATTATCTTTTTTGTTTTTCTTCTTCTTCTATAATGTTGAAGGAAAATGTACAAGGAAATTGCTTTTTTATTTTATTTTTTAAAGATTTGTTAATTTCTATGATTTGTCAACATTATGAATGGTTTAATTATTAACATTTTGATGATCCGCAAACGTTATTTTTAAACTGAATATGGGTTGTATTTTTGACTGTATGTATGTATATGTACGCACGCAAGAATCACAATAAGAATAGAATTATTTTTTTCTATATTCCCTGGCTATGTAACATAAATGTTCGATAGAAAAAAAAAACAAATAGTGCAATCGTAGCTTAGTGTCTGACTGATAGGATCTGACTGAAAACTATGGGTTCGATCCCTATTTGAATAATTGTAAAACGTGCAAAACAAAACTCAGTACGGTCATTTTCATGCAGTATCAGACACTCAGACAGAAAGTGGAGAACGTAGTGACTTAATACTGAATTGTCTTTGCCTACCCTGCTATATACAAAGTTCACGTATTAAATGTAATTCCCGCCTATCGTCGAGTATGATTGTGTTTATTATATTCAAACTATTTAATTTACAAATTGTCAGTGCATATAATCCCATACTACATTCACGAATTACCTGCGTCAATTACGGAACGCAACTGTCAGCGGCGGCCATCTTGTACCGCCAATTGAATGATTGCGCGGGAGTACCGATCGTGTCAAGGTGACACATCAACACTGGGCCTCTTATTGTTTTGTTTAGCTGTCAATCTTTATATCATAAAAAAAGGTATTATGTATATTCTATATTTTAATTACATTTTAATATTACAAGATAAAGAGATTGTTTGTTTGAACGAATCACAGGAATTATTGGTTTTGATTTAGAAAATATATTCTATGTGAGGACTCATATTCCTTTATATTATATTAAATATATCGTTGAGATGTAAGTTTACGTATAAGTTAGTTGTTTTATAATCATTAACCACAAAAACGAAAACGCGGGTAAATACTAGTTTTCCACATAATATAATTTGGATTGTAACATCTCTAGCAAAAGATTAAACTGTTGGTGCTCGCTTTGCCTTTGATTGACATAACGTATGTGAAACCCAATTAAGTAACGAGGTGTATGTATGTCTTGTATTATATGTACGTACGCCGTCGTTACGCAACTGGGGCGAGGTTTGAATGTCACTGGAAGCGATGTTTATATTTAAAATCGTAATGTTATTCCCAACTCCTATTTGATTTGATAAAGTTATGTGTTATGTTTTCTCACATACAGCACATGAGACACGGTAAAAATTAAAAAGCATAGTGATATATCAGGAGGTTCTTTTAGAGCTATAGGTATAGATTTTTTTCGGTTCATACTTTATAGAACTGACAGACAAACTAGACTCAAGACACTCCGTCCTCCACTTTTCGTTTTAATTAGTGATATTACGTATTCAGTTAATGTGAAATATTAACTATAATACTAAAACCAAACTAATATTTATACATATAAAACTGAAATAGCTTGTCTGTTCATACTTAACCAAATAAAATTGCTTGTGTAATAGGCATATGCTAAAAAAAGGCTTACAATCGATCCTAGTCAGAGTTCAACGGCCTCATGTTTTAATTGAATGAGACGGGAGTGTATGGATTAATTTCCTACTCGTAATTGGACTTCCAACTTTTCATTTTAAAGCGCATTTGATGAATAATGAATTTTGTGATTGTCTGTCATACATCAAGTTTGAAATGGCTGGTGCGTTTTGACGCAGATTTATTTAATGTTCATATAACATATATATCTAATGTTTATTGATATTAAAAATTAAGAATTTCATCCTTCAGGCCATCATCTGTGGACTGGAATAGTTTAACTATAAACGCGATGGTTAATGGTTCGATTATGTTGAATATAGGACATAGCAAATTGACGCGGATAATTTAAATGGCATGTATCACGATACGCACTGATTTATTAACCGCATCTCAGCGTAACCTGCTCAGTGGGCGTAACCATTATTTAGTTATTAACATACCCTTAATGTACAACAGGATTCCTATTCCGAAATCTGGTGCTTTGTTGAGTTTGTCCATAAGTGGGGAAGTGTTAAGACACTGCGTTCTATACAACCCAATAGAACTAGATGAGTTTATAAGGATTTTAGTAAAGTATTATAACGTAATATTTACGTTATATTTTGACAAATTAAATTCTCGTCGAAAAATTTAATTTGTTGAATTTTCAGAATATCCTTGATATTCAAAGGATGATGTATGTGTGACTGCTGTATATTCATAGCTATGTACATTTTGCTGAATAAATATTTATCGATTATGTTGTGCATTTTCTGTATGCATTGAGACTGTTGATTGTGAGTTTAAATTTGACATAATGTTTGCACATATCATATATGTATTTTCAAAACACATAATGTATTGGATTCCATGCCAGTTAGCATCCATCAGCATCAACATCTTACGCCCACTGCTGGGCATAGGTCAGTTAGCATTACTAATGTGGAGTAAATATGGAGGACGGTTGACTCGATTCTCACTGCTTACCCATAAAAACTGTTATATAAAAGAAAGAAAAACTAAATATTCATTTTGTATATCTACTCAACGACAATTTTAAAAGGCGTACCGCAGGGGCACGTACGTGCGATGATAACGCGACGGGATGTGGATTCGATTCCTACTGGGAGAAATTAATTTCCGTTCGTCATTTTCGTTGCTCGCTATGGTAACGAGGCAAAGGTAGCGCGAAGTGTTTTGAAAGGCAGAATTGGAAATTGGAGAAAGCCACTGCTATATAAAAAAATATTTTATTTTATTTTTTAATATCTTCAGTTCCGATGGACGTACGTTAACCCAGGCAGTAAACGTGAATTTAGCTCATTCACTCGAAACACGTGATTTGCAATTATTGGGATCGCTTAGTCAACCATAATGACGGATGCTGCGTACTGCGTAGTGTGAGCGCGAGGCAATCTGAACCCCTCCATCTATTCTTAGAACGTACTGCCTCGACCTTGACACGCGACACACGATAATTTATAACTGTTAATTAATATAGCTATTCTTGTATTGATTGTGAACCCGAGGGGGCTGAGAGATAACAAGATGAAGGATATGTAGCGTAGCAGAAGTATAAGATATTGGTATTCTTGTGAAGTGTCTCTCTTTTTATATTCAGTGATAATACTGTCAATAGTTGCAATATTTCTTAATGATGATCAGTTGTGTTTGGCAAAACCTAAGAAAATATAATCTAATCAATCAGCTTCACGCTGTATCCCGCACACAGCAGGGTAGGCAGAGGGAACCT
>DWAN01002565.1:0-14898 GCA_018230445.1 Heliconius hewitsoni | reverse complement strand
CCGGATCATTACCACCCCCGGCATTTAAAACCGGCGTAAAGTAGTGGCTTTATGCTACTGCGTTTCGCATCAGGTAATGCCGGGCTCCGGAGCTCAACCCACCTTAAAGGCCGGCATCGCACCTGTACCGGTGTGGCACGGGGTCGTGGGGGCGGTAATCATCAAATGCACCTCTTTGTCTCTGTGACAGATAGCTATTTTCAGATTGTATTTTTATTATATCGGTTCGGGAAGATTCGTTAGCCACACAAACGAATCCACCTATTGTGTCTTCTGACTCGATACGTAAAATTAATACAATTTTTGGACAAAATGTTTAGAATTGACTATTTCTATCGAACATATCCATTTGGTGTTTTCAAAACAAAACAAAACAAACATACAACGTAGTACGTAGTTATTTCCGTAGAAATCTGTACTAATTACTAAATTAGGTTGGTAATTGCTATAACCAAGATGTAGCAAATAACGCAAAGCGATTATCGTATGTTGAATTTTTCACTATGGTATAATAACGCTGTTTAACACAACTGCCAACTAAGAAGTAGATAGGAAATGTTCCAATTATAGCAATCTTAAGCACGCGTAACAGATTTTAATCATAAACGTTATGCGCTTGAAGAAGTATTCTTATCGCAGTCGCCTTGAAATAACCATAAACTATAATTGCTTTTCGATTTCTACTCTTACAATGATTGATATTATTAAAAAAAAGTTGTGCTTTGTTACACACAACAATCTAAAATGCTATGTTTTTAACATTAGGCCATAGTGCGTTAGCTCAGGACTAGTAAGAAGTCGAGGCTGCGGGCACCCGAAAGCCCCGGGGCGCACCGAAGGCGACGGTAGCTTGCAATAGGGCTCCCACCGAGTCTCATGAGGGTGGAGAGGGTCTCCGCTAGGTTTTAGTGGGTAGTGTCGAGCTATTTCGATAAGTACCGTCTGTGGGGCACATCTGTACTACACACAGATTTCCAAGCGACAGAAAAAAAAGGAATAAGAATACAATACATATTAAAATATACACAATATTATATAAATATATATTTTAAATCTTTTATTAGATTAATTTAAAACATACTCACTGAAGACCATTCACAAAGAACTTCTCCGTAATATAATCCCTGCAATTTGAATTTTCAAAAGCCAGATAGAACTTGTATTCCTTGTCTAACATTTCTAAGCAGTTCGGATCAGCGCGTGGGCAATGGTGGGATCCACATGCACCGTAAATATCGACTGGAATGAATTTCGACAACTGTCTAGCGTATTGTAACCGTCTGTTCCTAGCGTGGCAGTTTGATACGAACCACGCTACCTGAAATCAATATTGCGTAACGTTATAACAAATAATCGATAACGGCCGGCCTATGTTACAATATTCATAAGAAAATTGCTTCTTGATAGGAGTTTTGTAAGTTAAGGAAACGTTTAAGGAAAAGTTTCATTCAATGGCGACGGAAAATGGAGAACGGAATGTCCTAATACAAAATGCTCTCTCCCTAACTTGTTATATGAATGTTAAAAAAGAGATATCACATATATGGTGTCCGTACTTCTTTCTTATCACAAGATGGAAAAAATAATCCATAATGTATATTAAAAAAAAGCATTATAATAATTAAAAATTCTTTTAAACATGTAAAAAATGTGTCGGGCTCGTCCACCGAGGTTTCCGTACAAAAACTGGAGGTCTCGAGCTATTACTGATATTTCAGCTTAGCTGAGCCAGACCCTAACTTGCGGCTTTAATTTTGCCCAAATTTAAGGTTGTTATTTTTTAGGATTTAACCACAAATTTCAAATTTTCAGATGTTTTCCTGAACCAGTTCTAGCTGTAGATTCCAGCTGCCAAATTTCATTATTCTAGGTCAACCGGAAATACATACCTATATAAGTCTGAATTTCAACTCGATATCTTCAAGCGTTCCTAAGATAAAATCTCTTGACAGACAGACAGACAAACGGACAATAAAATCATGTTATAAGGATTCTTTATTTTCCTTAAAAGGTGCAGAACCCTAAAAAAACATATTATGCACGTCACGCATACCTTTTTAGTTTTATTGGCGGCGTAATTTCTCTCCGGTTCCCTCTCCATGTTCAATGGGTCGTGGTATACCCATCTTTCGTAGGGAGCCACTATGTCAGAGTCACGGCGGTACGTCGCGGTCCAGTTGAACACGTCTAAAGAAGTGGGACGGAGAGACGCCGTGTGGTAAGGACACTCCAAATAGTATAGGATCCAAATCTATAAAATATAATTTGATGAAATCGCGACTTTGAGTTCGACACTCGTCACGCAGTATCTTCAGAATTATACGAAAAATGTGGACCTAAGTGTCTCAACACTAGGCTCCCCGTGCCTACAGCAAAGAGCGAAAAAAAATTTGTAAAGATAACGTGTAACTACATTTTCATTTTTTTTTTCATTCTTTTCACTACATATACATATGTACCTCGTTTAATATTGGTAAATATTAATATACTGTAAATACGACGGTTAGATAAGAACACAGTTTACCTTTCACATTTAAATTTTGCTGCATACATATTGTTTCTTAAATTTATTTATTGTTAACACAGTTTCAATATAAGCAATATGTAGGTACCTACATATACGTAATCAAAGGCAAATTCAATAAATTCTTTTTCAAATATTCAGAAAACAGCTGGGTTTTAAGCCTTGGCAGGATTTTTTTAAAATGAACGGCAAAATATATAAATATTTAAATGTCGCAGCGTGCGCGTAACTAGCGTCTATGTAGATAACCTAATTGCTTAAAGTGTTTAGGTGACATTTGAGCAGTACAGGTTTTAAATACATTCAATATTTAAAGACTGCGGCCCGCCGGTCGAATACTGGTGGCCCGCCGACAGCAAATATAATACTCTCGTTCGAAAAATATTGAATTCTATTGCAGAATAAACCAAAAAAATATATGTTCGAAACTACCGGCGGCAGGCCCGCCGTTAGTTCATGATTTGCCCGAATGGCCCCTAGTCTTAATAAGTCTGTGCAACTATGATTTAAAGGCATCTCTGTATTGTTACAAAATAAATTAACATAATCTCAATTTTAACTATATTAAGAAATTAGATGGTCGTTTTGGATATATTGAAAAATATAATTTATAAATCAAAATAGGGTATCTGGTGAATTCATTAAATCATTAAGTTTCTTCCTTTCTTTGCTTACCTGACGTGGTGGTCTTTTCACGTTAAACGGCGTGTGATGGTCTTTAAATAATATAGCATCGACATTCCCCGCCTCTCTGGTATCCGCAGTCAGGCTGCACCGGTCTACGGGGCACTTGTTACGTATGAATTCCGTTCTACCCGCCGAAACTCCCCACGCCCCCAGCCCGTTTGCCAGTAAAATTTTCTTGATCGGCACATTTTCATCTTTTGGCAGCGTATACATTAATTGCTCAACAATTCTGTATAGAGAAATATAAAAATAAAAAAATTTAACCAGTTTCACGCTGTATCCCGCACACAGCAGGGTAGGCAGAGGGAACCTGGTGTTAAGACACTCCGTTCTCCACATCAAGCCGAGTTCTTGAGACATTGCGTGTTGTGTGGTGGAACTCAGCGCCGCGCTTTGCCTCGACGGCAGAGCGAAAAAATGAATATTTAAATGTAAATAAATATTTCCCTTCCTCGAGTGGGGGATCGAACCCACAACCAGCCGATTTTACAGTCACACTTAGTGCCTCTGCGCCACGACTGGCCTACAGAAATATCAATGTTATTTCAACAATCGTAAGTTTTTGTTTGAGTTTGTTTTTATAATTCGGTGGACAGTGAGTAGCGGAGTGTTTCAACACTAGGTTCCCTCTACCTGCCCTGCTGTTGGAGACAGCGTGAAGCTCAAAAAAAATTTTGTTATACAAGATGAAATAAAGAGCATAAGACATTGTGTCAGGTAATTTATGTAAATTACTTTTATATGCACGTCGAATCGCGAATCACGTTAAGCTTTGTTTACAAAAGCAGGCGTGGCGTGTATAATGATTATATACCGTCTTGAAAGTAGCTCTATATTTAAACTGGGTGCATTATTATATCGATTGTAGCTACACTGTAAAAATATTTACTATGTTTGATATTTTATTTCAAAAGGTTCAACAGGCCAGTCGTGGCTCAGGGGCACAAAGTGTACCTGTAAATCGACTGGTTGTGGGCTCGATCCCCACTTGAGG
Organism: Heliconius hewitsoni; assembly: GCA_018230445.1. Taxonomy (NCBI): domain Eukaryota; kingdom Metazoa; phylum Arthropoda; class Insecta; order Lepidoptera; family Nymphalidae; genus Heliconius; species Heliconius hewitsoni. The sequence continues at coordinate 10,693 of DWAN01002565.1, read as the reverse complement.
AGATGAAATATTTATCTACATTTATATTTTCATTTCTTCGCTCTGATGTCGAGGGGAAAGCGCGGCGCTGAGTTTCGCCACTCAACACACAATGCCTCCCGAAATTGGCGGAAAGTGGGGAACGGACTGTCTTAACGCTAGGTTCCCTCTGCCTATCCTGCTGTGTGCGGGATACAGCGTGAAATTGAAAAAAAAGGTATAAAGGCTTGTTTGTAATTCATTTAATAACAACAATGACAGCTTTTTATACCGATTGGGTGTTATCCAAGTTTAATTTAGTACATCGTATAGGTAATTTTAAAATGCTGCTATCTGTATAAATATAAAAAAGAATGTCCATTTTGAAGTAGAAATAATAATTTCACAATTAATTTAATTTGAGGCCGGTTGCGACAGACTGTGGATTCGATTCCCACTCAAGGAAATGGAAAATTTAATAGTTTCATTTCCTCGCTCCGGTAACGAGACAGAGCGCAGCGTTGAGTTCCGCCATTCTACATGTAATGTCTTCAGCATTCAGCGGAATGTAGGGAGCGGAGTGTCTTAACACTAGATTCAAAGGTTCCCTCTGCCTACCACGCTATGTGCGGGATACAGCGTGAAGCTATAAAAAAATTTGAATATTTTTCAGATGTATGTTATTCGACTTTAACGAAATTATTTATAAAAAATTGACTGACCTATCATCGCCGGGTGCATCCTCAGGGAAAAGTTTAGCGAGGGGATCGTGGCGCCGCGGACGTTGTTCACCTCCAGTTAAGAACCACGCTCTTTTTGAGAATTCATCATGTTCTTCATTGAATATTATTTCGTTTTCTGTTATACGATCCTGAAACTATATACGAAGGTATAAACTACTATAACAATTTATATTTACTTGGCGTATTCAACGAATAAATAAACATTGAAAATTCACTTCACATTTATATTTTAATTTCTTGGCTCTGGTGTGAAGGCAAAACGTGGCGTTGAGTTCCGCCACTCAACTAGCAATGCCTCTAGAACTCGGCGGCAAGTGAAAATTCCAATCAGCTTCACGCTGTATCCCGCACACAGCAGGGTAGGCAGAGGGAACCTACTGTTAAGACACTCCGTTCCCCACTTTCTAATTTTATTAGCTAATTTAATTTATTTAATATTAATTTATTATTTATGATTTTATAAAAACAAAGTATATTTTCTATTTTAGTTTCAATTTTAGTCCTGATCCGTTTTTCTACTATGAAGACAATGCTTGCTCCCGCACACAGCAGGATAGTTGACAGATATCGTTATCGTGTCTCGTGAAACTAGTGAAAAGAAAATACATTTTAAACATACCTACTTCCTCACATGGATATTGAACTCGCAATCATCACATACAACTCACACAATAATCTTTGCTATAGCTACTTTTTGTAAATTAATATTGTTACTGTGATTTTAATATGATACAATATTATGTAAGCTGTTTATGGATTATTAAAATTATGGCAATTATGATACGTATATATGTATGTTTACTTATAATTTTTTTTTCAGCTTTACTCTGTATTACGCCTGTAGTAGGGTAGGTGGAAGGATCCTATTATTAAGACACTTTGCTTTCCGCCGAAATCTGAAGGCATTTTATGATGAGTGGCAAACGACATGCCTCGTACTTATATACATATATATGATTCATATTTGTTTCATTTCATAATTTATCCGTATGATACAATACTGTTGACTATTTTTATTTAATATATTAACTTATTTTAATTTAATTAATAAGTAAATGATAATTTTATTATTGAAAAGAAACTTATTTGATGTACGCTCATTTTACACTTTGACAGACTACAAAATTCAATTTTTCTTCTATACTGATGTATTTTAAAAGGTTTATGTGAATGTGAATAAAAATACTATCGCTCGTATCTGTCAAAGTTAGATTGACTATACTGCTTACACATAAGCACTAATTTCTGCAATGACAAGATTGGCTAGTAGGGCACATCCCTATATTTTTTTTTGTTAGTTTCTTGCCGGATTTTCTTTTAGCATATTTTTTCTTTTAGCATATTATTTAGGATATTTCTTTTAGCTTTATTATTCCGCAAAACAGAAGTGATTGCAAAAGTCTTTTTAAATAAGGAATATTTAAAATTCGAAATATTACTTGTACATGAGGTTCCTCTTTCGAAATTGGCAAAGGTTGCGGTGGTGGTGGCGAAGGAATTCTGGTAGCGGTGAAGGGAGGCGGGCGCGGCAGCAGCAGCAGCGCCACCGCCATGAGCAGCAGCGGCATCACCAGCGCTATACGCCGCAGGACTCGTGCCGCGCGCGCCCACATACCTCAGCGATATCTTGTTTGTGTTATATGAGTAGCCATCTTGGTACTACCTTTTTGTGGACATCTGAAATTAAATGTGTATTTCAAATCAATCCTGATAATCTGTATATTTGCGAGTGTGGTACCTAAAAGGAGCGTATTTTTTTTGCGCTATGTAAAACCAGAAATGATATGTCGTTAAGTGCGAGTTAGAATCACCCACCGAGGGTTCCGTATTAATTTCAGAATGGTAAGTCAACAGGAAGGTCAACTTATAAAAAATTACAAACTTATGCCCGAATATTTTGTATGAAATGAACTTCAAATTTAGCTTTGTAGTGATTCTTTCCTACGAAATACTTATATATATTTTTTATCTTTTGGATATTTTCCCTTATTTGTATTATAAGTTGCTCAACTTTGTGCCACACTTCGTAATTGTAGGTCTGCGGGAAGTACTCTATAGGTTTTGATTTCGTGGCGAGTTTCATACGAAATGCAGCATAAACGATTGTATCTTTTGATTCTATTGATTAAGAAGCTTGATTTTTTCAGTGTTCCAAGGGACTATTTTCCTGAATATTTGATATTAATATCTGTTTGTACTTCTACGCGATCTCAAGAAGCGACATCAAAGTAATTATGTAAGGGTTCCATTTTTTTATTTTCAAGTTCGGAACCCTAAAAGGTGGATTTTTGTTGTGCAGCTATTAGACCATCTCTACGAAGACGCGCCTCATTATTTTTACCCAAAGAGTTCGCGAAGTGCAGGTCCCCTATTCCCTCAACATTCCTAGTGTAGTTTTTGTACGAACCTCGAGCCGTCAGGGATACCGTTTAAGATATGGAACCTAAAAACACTACAAATACAATTTTCGACAATTCTTTCTACAATTCGCTGTAACTCACACATAGCAGAATAGGCAGAGGGAACCTAGTGTTAAGACACTACGTTCCCCACATCTATCGCCACTTTCCGCCGAACTTTACAGGCGCAGCGGGTGTGTGTGAAGGGACGTTTTAAATTTTTAAACTCTAATAAAAATGGATGAGAATTGGAATATATAGCTACAAACTCTTCTCTCTGCCAACACTAACGGTGGATGAATAACAATGTAGGTAAGCATACTGTACTAAAAATATAAAACATGATTTTACACTTGGCACGCTATAAATACATAGCTAAAGATCGAAACAACCACAGTCCTAAAATTCCTCGATCAAACCTAAAACCGCTTACTCAAAGTTCAAACACACTCTTTGGTTCTTGAATTAATTAATATTGAAATTTTAATCGACTAGTTTACATGGCCATGCCATTTTAGTTATGATAAAATCGTAATCGTCGTCTGTACGTTAGAAGATAACATATAAGAAATAAATAATTAGTGACTTAATAATATGTTGGTGACATATAATGTAACAAAAATAATCCTTTTTAATTTTCTTGCGTTTGGTTGTTTAATCACTATTATTTTTTGTCTTTCAATATTTAGTGGTGATTTTATATTTAAATCGGCTTATAAATAAAAAAAGATTTAAAGAACGTTGCTCGGCAATATAGCTATAAATAACCTATTTTATTGAATTCGTTGAAGATTTACTTTTCAATATAGGTATGGATATTGTTTTTAATATGATATTATTATTAAAAAACAAAAGTAATGTAGATTAGTAAACTAATTAGCTTCACGCCACGCACGCACGTATTAGTATCCCGCACACAGCAGGGTACCCAGAGGGGACCTAGTGTTAAGACACACTTACCAATTTTCCGTTGAATTCTGAATACATTGCGTGTTGAGTGGCGGATCTCTACGCCGCCCTTTGCATCGGCCAGCAGAGCGAATAAATTAAAATATAATATAGTAAATTATTAATTACGTCGTTCAAGCGTGCGAACCGCGAGCGGGTCGCTTGTCGCAGATAAATGAAGCTTTACATACGTATCGTGATAACGTAACAAAGTACCGCTACCTATTGAATCAATACCGTGCTTGAACTTGACAGTTTCTATTAGTACCTACTAACTATGTATACCGTTCCGAGTGATAATTTGTTACCGTTTTGTCACGTTACCCACATTATTTTTAACATACGTATGAGAATATGTTTTTAAAATACTATATACTAAATGATAGTAAGTTTTAGTCTTAAAATAGGTCGAGCGTTGTTATTTCAAATTTGAATAGTTTGTCTATTTGAACCCGTTAAAGTTTGAAATTATTACTTTAGTTATTTTAAAATTGAAATATATTTTGCAGTCTAAGGGCAAGCTAGGATGAGCTACGATGATCTGCAATATCCCGTCAATGCGAGGGACAGTGGCCCAGTGACTTAACAGGCAGTGACCTGCAAAAGGAGGAAAATGGCGAACGGAGTGTCTTAACACTATATTCCCTCTGCCTATCCTGCTGTGTGCGAAATACAGCGTGGAACTGATTTATTTATCTTTATTGATATGTCGACGCGGGCTAAGCCACTGGGAAATACGTTGGTTCGATTATATGTTAATATTATCTTGATTATCGAATTCAAGTGTTGTATACTATAATTTACATGAGATAAAAATGGAAAAATAGAAAACCTTCATTACCTTCAACGAACACAGATGACAGTACGTGAAAACCTTTATTTTTTATTCGCTCTCTTTCGCATCTGTCACTTAATATGTCACCATCTATAATTCTCTTTACTAGACTGATTTATATTCATAATTTTAGAAAAAAAATACAAATATCGGAAAGAATATATAATAATTAAATTACTTAAAAATATAATATAATAACTGTAAAAAGGAATATATACTGTACGATACGAAATATAGTTATTTTTTATTATATCACTATTTAATGAATTTTAAAAAGTGTAACGATAATTTTTGTTTTTAACCCCCGTTTTAACATAAGGATATTAACAGTTTGGCGTGTCTGTGTTTCTACGAGAATGTCTGTCTGTGATGCCACATCGTGGAAAACATGTGATGAATGATTTTGATTTACAGATTTTCTTGACGTTACATATAAATTTTTTTTTAGAATCTACTATCATAATGATATTATTTGATTTTTGAGACGCAAATAACAAAAACACGACATGTTTTCGTTATTTGCGTCTCAAATATCAAATCATATCATTACTACATACAGATTAGATTTATTGATATTTATTTAAAAATGTATGTAATTGTTATCAAGTCAAGAATTTTAAAGTTATTTATAAGTATCTAAACAAAATTTTATTTGCACCATTGGGTTATTAAGCTAGTTTTGAAACTAGGATAGCGTTCTCGTGGAACAAACGTAAATTTTTATCATTTTTTTGAACGATAATGACTGATAAGGACGGCTATCCAAGTGATGTTAAGCCATGGCTAAGTAAATTGTGTCGTTTAAATACACCAAATATAACCCTATAAAAATTCGTTTGTGTAGTAATATTTTTACAACACTATAATTGTGCACTCAAGGCCTGTCCCAATCCATTTGTGGCCGCCAATTTTGTATTGCTAGCAATTTTGTTTCTATTTCGTAGGATGACGCTGTTTATGTTATTGTGATGTTACTGTAACGGTGAATATCTTTTATATAATTTATTTTACGTATTTTATATCGTTCATTATAAAAAGATTACGCTATAGTAACCTATTTGGGGCAAATCTTAGTCTACGTGAAAAAAAATCTGACTAGGGAAATATATTTTTTATTTAATTATTAAGGTTGTGTACCTCAAAAGGGGAAATCTTTTATAAATTGTAATTCCCGCTGATATACAGCCCTAAAATTGGTATGGGACCGGATACAGCGTGAATCTGATTATTTTTTTGTGTATGCATTCTAGTGTATGCAGTACGGCGATAGGTTGACTCTTTTTTAGGTTTTCTATGCGGAGAATAGAAATTAACTACTAAATACAAAAACCCCGCAGTAGAAGTAAGTTGTTAGCAATATTGTAACATAATTAGAAAACTGTCAGTACCTTATCAAGTGAAGGTTGTATATTTACAGGAATTAAGCGGTTGTGTTAAACATACCATAATTCATGTTGCATAATGCAAATAACACTTAAGTATAGTTTTTTAGGGTTTCGTGCCTTTTAAGGAAAAAAGGAACCCTTTTATATTTATTATTTACTTTAAAAAAAGATATGGCTGCTTATATAGGAAACCACGCGTATTCGACACTATGAAGCGAATTAAAACTAATAGGTACTTAATAGCTACTTAGTAGGTTTTATAATTTTAGGTTAACCAGAGTTAACCTAAAATTATAAAACCGCCTAAAGTATGGGAAAAAATCTGAAAACTATAAATTTTTGGTTAAATCCTAAGAAGTTCAGAAAATACTTGAGACTTCCAATTTTTGTACGAAACTCTGGTTGGGCGAGCCCAACTCGCGCCTGCCCGTGTATTTAGCATTAACCTGTATCATGCATATAGCTGGGTAAGGTAGGGCAGAGCGAACCTGGGAATCTAGTGTTAAGACACTTTATTTCTATTCAAGACACTTCTGATCCCCACTCGAATTCTCAAGTCATTGCTGCATGTTGATTGGCAGAGCTTAACGCCCCGTTTTAGCATCCTTACCAGAGGAGCGAAAATGAAAATAATAAATATTTCATTATCTCGAGTCCCACTCGAGATAATGAGATATATCAAACCCACAAACTGTCGCACAATCGCAAGCTTGTGCTCCTGCGCCACGAATGCCTCAAATAGAAATAAACATTAAAAAAAATAAGTGGGTTCACTGTCACTGTAATTGTAAATTAATAATATATTGATCATGCAGGTGTACAGGTTAAAATATATTTTGTAGTTCAAGGACCAACGTCTCGTTCGAGAGTGTGGTCTGAACGAGTTAGGATATATTTTCAATATCCCACCAATACTTGGGAAAAATGCATTTATGCATAAAATACTTAATCCACGCGGGTGAGTTCACTGGGGACTACGCTGGAGTGCCATTGGGAAGTACGCCGAAATAGGGTCACTGTCACTGTATTTGTTATTAATAATATATTGGTCCTACAGGTGTTCTATTGATGGTTAATACTCCATCCGTGTATTTGCCTGTTATCGGTGACCTCATTATTTTCACTTTAAAAAGTATGTCGCGCCGGAAGTTAGTTTTTGCACGGTAGTTACATATACATTTGTGCAATAACCATTTAATGTCTAACAATGAAAAGATAGTATCTTTTTATATTGTATATACATAAAAATGGTGCAACTATATACATATCTACACATAGACGCCATATTTAACAGGTATATTTTACTAACAGTGAACAACAAAAAAATTTCCAAGTCTCTTGTATAAGTATAAGGCTCATGAATCGCTTTTAAGTACCAGTTTCGAGACCAATATCAAATATGGAGATATAAATTTGTGTTATTCATTTAAAAATCTATTAAATGTTAAATGATATTAGGTAAATATTTTAATTTAAAAACAATAAAAAAAGTATCTAACAAGAAGAGTTGAAAAATTTGGAGAGTCTCATTTTTTATTTAAGTGTCTGGCTGCAGCACACGTGACGATTATGGATTCAATGTTTATTCCGGGGAATTATTATATTTTAGTTATTTTTATTTCGCAACTTTGGCAAGACAATGCATTGCTCTCCGATATTAACACGCTGCGTCTCGAGAATGATAGAAAAAAAAGCGACGCTTCTAATTACTACTACTATATAAGCAAATGCAAACGAAATACTACAATACACAATAATACATTTTAATACAAGTAAACTATTAGGACCGTTTTAGATATCGGTTATCAGGTGCGGTACTGTAACTATTTTATTTTAAACCTGTAGTCCGTAGCTTCGGTTGGGTATTTACGTAGACTATTAGTTATATCTTTCCAAGGTTATACGCGTAAAATCTAGGCGGTAGCTTTCTGTAGGACTCACCCTACTGACTTTTAAAGTATATGTAATATATCTGTAATTGTGGCCTTATTAAATAGAGATTTTTTTTTATTTTGAATCTGACGTTCCCGTAGGAATTTCAAATACATTCCAAATTTGAAACATTTTCAGCTGTGCGTTATCAATCAATTACCCGGTACCAGAGGACTTTTATAATTATATCTGTACTTATAGTATAGTATAGGTATATTTATATAATTCCTCCGGTTTAAGTATAGATTTTATATGTATTTATGTATTTGATTACAAAATATACTTAGTTTGCTGAGTGGCGGAACTCAACGCCTTGTTTTACCTCGTTACCAGGGCAAGAGAACAACAATATTAAATATTTCATTCCCTTGAGTGGAAATCGAACTCACAACACACAACGACTGGCCTCCAATATTTTATATATTTGCTAAAAAAAGGTTAAAATACTACATATCAATTAGTACGTGTAACATAGATAATCAAAATGTTTAGATTGATATCGAACACAAGCGTTGAATAACAACGGTAACGTATGGTTTCATAATTATAAACAGTGATACTAAAGCATGTGAATGTTGTTGGACGATCGTAAACATATGGATTGAGGGGGAGTATACGTACGTCCACTTCAATACTAATTACTTTTGTGTTTAGCTCTTCCTTTTATTAAGGAGTTTTATAAGGATTTCTTTTTTGGACCAGTCACAAATTAAACGAGTCAATTAATTTCGTTATATGAATAGTGCTGGTTTAAAGCTTCGGTGAGCAACCAAAAATAAATTATTCACCTATTAGCTAATTATAAATATTGTTATTTATATTTTAATATTACTAGACATAAATTATATATACTGACTGCATATAAATTATGTATAATAAATAATTAGATAGATTTGTACCTTTTCGGATTCCACTGAATATCCCGTAGCGAGGGGTCTTTATTTTTTTTATTTTTTAAATAAACTTGTCAAAGGTATTTAAACATTTTTTTTTAATATTTTACCATATGTACGAAATGAAAAGACACTATAGACATTACATGCATAATTTATACACGAATAAATTAATTTTCGATTTTATTATACCAAAATTTTACGACAACATAAATGAACTACACTTACATAATACGTTGTTTGAGTATGTCTTCCTCTGTACCATAAGTATATTGGTTTCTCAAATGATATATATTTTGGTGTGCAATTTTCACAGATGTAGCACAGTGTTTTCACAGTCGGGTCGGGTGTGTGCACATTTTTGTGCGCGTCGATAGAGGCGCGCGCTTACCGCGTTATTGGCAGCGCGGCGAGCTGCGCGCGCAGTTCGCCGTCTGCGGCATTCCCTGCATCGGCGTGACGTATGGGGTATGGCGCCGCTCGGAACACCCGCTGCGTGCCAAACTCCTCCGCCTCCAAAGTTCACTCTTCATTCTCATTACCATTTTTACTTTTTATGCCTTGCATGTATTTACGTACACACCTACTATCTACTAATGGTTTCTAGCTACTTAGTCTTTGTAATGTGTTCCGTTTGTGGATTTCCAAGTGGAAATGTAGAAACTTAACACATTACATAGACTACGTATTTTTTTTTATTTTTTGTAAGATAAATATTTTTAAGTGTGTCACTAAAGTGTTTACATACTACAAAAAAACTTAAGATTATCTTCATAAATATCCATGATGATGAAATAACTTTCGCTTTGAAACTTACTCAAACATGCCAAATAAAATTCTATGATGATCCTTACAAATTTCAATTATTTTTTGCCACAAAATGTCTTAACTCATTTATATGAAATACGGCGTCGCGGACTTTTTTTAGATCTAATAAAATTGATCTAATGGTGAAAGAATTTTTGGAATCGGTTCGGTAGTATTTGTGTGAAAACAATACAAACATACATACAAAAATACAAATGTTTCCTCTTTATAACATTAGTATAGAAGTATAGATACTCATCACGCTAAACGTTGCTTGCTAAACAGCTGGTTCGGACTAGTCCCTTAAAAGAATAAAACAAAATAAAACTCTTATAGTGTCACTTCCGTCTGTCTGTCAAAATCGTTTTTCTCAAAATGGCATCGACGCAATCTTCTTTAGATTGCGTCGATGCGATTTTACATCCTTAGATAGCTAGTTTATGCTACGTTTTGCCGCAATTTTTATGGAATTCGTCAGCGTAATCCTAACCTTTGGGGGTACTTCTTATGAACTTACATTTATCAAAAAGTGACAATTTACATTACAAATAAAGAAACATATTTTATTTCTAATCGGAGCCACGAGGTAATGAGAACTACTTTAGTTAACGTGTATGTGAACGAGTTATATCTTGTTCTTTCATTACGTATCATAGAAGGACGCGGGAGTCTTAGACTTTGGATATTGTAGGTACTCTTGGACAATGGAGCTAATGATACTTTTATCACAAATTAATATATTGTTAGCGTACTCGAGTAAAAGAGGGTAGATTTAGGTAAAAATAATTATAAA
>DWAN01002564.1:0-14899 GCA_018230445.1 Heliconius hewitsoni | reverse complement strand
AAATAGTTTCATTTATAATGTGTAATAATCGTGAAAATCAAAGAACTTATCACTACATATGTGCCACCACTTTACCATACGACTTAATTTATATTCATAACCTACTTATAAAGAAAGAGTATATTTATCCGTGCTCTAATAAGTTATTTTCACTTCTACTCCTAATGTATACTAGGTATATTAGGTACATATGTTACTATAAACGTAGTGTGAGATGATAAACATTGGTTCAAATTCACCGACGCGATTACGTCATTGCGATGCTGTTAGCATATCAACTTATCTTAAGGACATCAAAAGGTTAAATACCTTAGAGCTACGTACAAAGGGCGAAACAGGTGCCCAGAATATTGAATAAGTTTCTAAGCTGAAACAATAACTAAACTAAAATGTATATGATAGGTATAGCCAAATGTATATATGGTGTCATGTCGTATATTTTAAAAAAACAGAAATATTTAAGTAACCTGAAATACTAGGGTTAAGACATTTCCGTTCCTCACTTTCCGGTGAATTCTAGACGTATTGCGTGTTGAGTGGCGGACGTTTTGGCTTGTTGCCAGAGCGAGGGAATCGAACCCACAACCGATTTGATTATGGTCACACGCTTGTAGCCATGCGCTTGGAAAATTAACAGTTATGTAATTCTAAATTCATTCATAGTAAGTAATGATTTCAAATATTATCTTTTTTCTTGTATATAAATTAAAAATATATATAATAATAATATTCATAATTTAATTTTATTTTCACACATAGCTTGCACCATATAGAGTATACATACATACATACATATAGGAACATTGCTCATCGGTCTATACTTCTTATCTATTCTTGAGATATTACATATTATGTGTCAAAATAATAGAGGCCAGTCGTGGCGCAGAGGCTGATTGTGATTTCGTTCCCCACTCGAGGAGACAAAATATTTACTTAAATTTATATACCTATTTCTTCGCTCTGGTGTGGAGGCAAAGCGCGGCGTTGAGTTCTGCCACTTAACACGCAATACCTGCAGAATTCGGCAGAAAGTGGGGAACGGAGTGTCTTACATTAGGTGCCTTCTGCCTACCCTGCTGTGTGCGGGATATAGCGTGAAGCTTATTTTTATTTATGTGTCAAAATCTAATGACAAACTTAGCCTATACAAATCCATGAAACAAAAATAAGAATGCTTATTTTCAAAGAAATTACATTATTGGTAGCCTCTTTGAAGCTTTGATGGACTGTAAGTTTTCAAGTCCAAATGGCGTCAACTCAACACATATTCAAAGAATTAACAGAAAACAAGTAAAAACGTGACGAGACGTCGATACTACAACAAGTTGAACCATTTAACTAACTCAACCATTTTCAACCTTATCAAGAAAGGAAACTGAGGTTATCTCGTCAACACGAAATGAGAACTATTTATAATAATGCGGAAACGGCACAACTCTAAATGGCGGTGTTCTGGCAATTATCTTGACAAATGTTCCGCTAACGAAGCCGGTCCGTGTACCCGTATTTGACGCGAGGTGATGCCAATGGGATACTAATGATGGGTACAATGGGTATGATCAGTTCTAATACGTATATATTGTAGGCAATGTAGCGAAAAGGAAATTGGCGTAGGGATTTAACGTTTTGTCGCGTATTTGTCAGAAAATATCATATTAGTTTTTATGGGTAAGTACTTGATGAACGCTATAGTATAATTAGGATAGTAATTGAACAAATTGAAATTTTACAATAAGAAAAATCCATTCATTTAAATAAAGATGTAAACTGCAATAGCTCACTCGAAATAAATATTATTAATATAATGTAGAAAAAATACATAATATACATACCTAATAGATATTTGTATAGCTTGATATATGATTTTTGATTATAAAATATAGTATCAATTTAAGACTATTTAGAAAAAAACATAATAATTAAATACAGAAGACATAAATAGCTCTCAACTGTGTGAGTTTGATCTTGAGATACCATTTTCCTACATATTATAGATTATTAGAAGTGTCCTTCCGGTTTCGAACATACGCGTTGCGTTCATCTCAGGAACAAATGCCTTAAATGATTCGATACGGAATTTTAATACTAATTCTAAGAGCTGAGAGCCATTATACAGATAACGATATAAATACAATCGGATCCGAACGCTAATAAAATAGAGTAATCATTACCGCCCGCTGGTGAAAGCTCATTTATTGAGTAAACAAAATGATCGTCATTCCCTGCGACACCTATTTACTTGTAATTTTGGTTATCGTACATTTGATTACGTTCTAATTAATTTTCCAACACGAAACCGCGGTCGGACACGTTTATCACATTTTAATTGCCTTGTTTCGTGTGTATGTTTGATTTTGGGGCAGTTAGTGTAATAGGCTTTATAATTTTTCTACTTTCGCATCACAATTTGTGGGCCGATTAAAGAGGCTTTGATAACACTATAATTTTATATTTTATTGCGTTCATTTAAATGCTAAGTAAATGGGACTATTGGTAGCCAAAAACTGGTTTCATTAAGTAAAACGTGGCCTTTAAGATTAATATGGTGTATAAAAATGTAAAATTGAGTGCTAAATATACACGTAGTGTTTAAGCACTAGATTTCCCTCACCACTTATATATATACCTACAGAGATAAGTTACGACAAAAAATGTACAAAATCCATCTATTAAGCAAAAAAAATTGAGTTTAAATTTAAAAAATGTATAATACGCGTCGAAGCCTCCTCCATTTTCTACGTCTGTAAATATAAAATATTTTCGTTCCTCTGTATTGTCAAGAACTATAGTTTAGCGGTTAATGCGTAAGCGTAGACATACATTCATTTACTATATTGACACACATTTCATCATGTACACACAAAACTGGTTATTATTGTTATTTATTATGCCTCTTTGACCCTAAGTTTGAGCACAATTATAATAGTAATAAATTGTTTGCATTATACATTTCATTTATCGGAATTTTAAATAATAGATTTAATTAATGATTAAATTTCAATTTATATTTTAATATAAATGAGTAAAAATTATCCTTTTATAAGTATAAAATAGAAGTTTTTTGAATGGTTATTGTTAACTTGGATAATCATTAGATAAAGGCGTTCTGGCATTAAATAATAAATACCTATTAAATAGACGACGATACTACTAATCTCCTTTGATTTTCACTACTCGTAATAAACGTGAGACATGCGTCACGACAAACAAACAGCAAAAAAATCGTTTGAAATATAAATAAAATTATCGAGTAAGCAAGAAGGATTTATTCAAAGTAAATATTTAGAGTGCAACGAAAAATCCAGGTCAACTGAAAAAATCTCGAATACGTAACAGAAACAAGGTTATTTTTTATCTTTATGCATCTCCCACTTTTTGCCAGCGAAGCAAGGCAAGTGAAGCAGCAAGTGGTGTCTTTACACCACTCTGTTGTACGTAATAAATCCCTATTTATAGTATTCCAACTGCACTTTGCTTAATCAGATATTCTTCTATGAAAAATTGAACCCACTACCAATCGGGCTTATAGTTACAATTCCATTGCTCCAAGATTGCTTTAAAAATAATAAGTAAAGATACTGCTATACAGATTTGTGCAATCTAGGTAAGATTGCACAAATCTGGGTCACGAAAATACTAACCCTTTAATGGGAATCGAACTCACCCACCGATGAAACGATAGCTTCAAAAAGTGCAAATTACAATAAGTACTTTTACCTGCAGCTTCGACAGCTTGACGCTAAATTACAAGGAAATGATTAACTTGATATCTATAAGTTATAGCTTATAATAATAGCATTTCTCGATAAGTGGACAAACATAAAAATATTTTTCCACCAGTAGTTCCTGAGATTAGTGCGTTTAAACAAACAAAACTCTTCATCCTTATAATGTTAATACAGATAGACGTGGACAGACTAGCTACATTAGTGCCGTAGACGAGATGAGTTACGCTAGCAACTTTTTTAAATCCAGGGGTCACTAAGCCTGGTCTGGCCAGGTCGTATAAAAAGGAGTGCGTGAGGAATGCGTCGTCGAGGCCAGGTGCAACGCCCTCTGGTGTCCCCGCTAACATTTTTCCCTATTTTGTCCTCCTTATATTTTTGGTTTGATAATTAATGTGGTATTAATGATATGATACTTTTAGATAAGAAATTATATTATGAGATTAGAATAAATTTATACGCGTTGAGTTATGAAACTTAACGCCGCGGGGTTTGTTTTCCTATCAGACCGAAGAAATTAAAATAATGTATTCCCTCAGCGGGTATTAAACTCACAAGCATCGCGCTTACAGTCAGACGCTCCAAACCATGCAGCGCCACGCCACAATGTAAGAATAAAAAAATAATTGATCTTCCTACTCATATTTACTATAATTTATTATAGTCTACTAGAAATTCTCTTTAAAAAGTTAAATATATATGTTTTTACAAACACATTTTTTACAATAATAAATGACTACATTTTTTATTTTACTACAAAATTATATTAAACTAGTATAAATTACTCGCGAGACGAGACTGTTTGTGCAATTATATAATATATACATACAAACATATTGTTAGACTTTGCTGGAAATAATAATAATAATAGGTTTAGGCTCACTGTGGTCACCTTGAAAATGTATGAGTCATACATATTCTGAAATAAAATCTTTCATTGAATTATTAACTGAATTGTAAAATGGTAGTCTTAACTATAATGTTGATTTTAAAATATTTGTTTATTGTTATTGACAAAATTTAAATAAAAAAAAAACATATTTTGCTCATCTACGTAATCATTGTTACAAGGTTAATTAGCTTGTGCGCTCTATTCTATATACAGAGTGCTTTCACTCCACTCTGGCTAGAAAAAATGCGGCGTTGGGATGCGTAATTTGGGTTATATAAGAGGATAACGTAATATTTTTTCTCTACATCAGAAAGTAGCGGAATATTTCCAAAACGAAAAAAAGAACTGCGGTTTCTCATACAATAATATAGCGCTCAGTGGAGACTCGGCCTCAACGTAATGCCTAATGTGTAACCCGATAGTGTTGTGCGGTTTTCGGCGTTTATCTAAGTAGGTTGTTAAATAAACAGTTTAGTCACTTTAGGACTTTGTTTGAACAATGAAATGTAAATAAATATTATAATGTTGTTTGAAATTTACAATTGCTATTGTTAGAGAACCTTTTACTTTTACTCCTTCTTTATTTACAATTTGTACAAGTAGTACTAATGATGATCAAAATTATGTCATTAATACTTTGTTTTAGCGGGGTGTAAGAGGGTAACCTGGGAACCTAGTGTTAAGACACTTCCGTTTCCCACCTTTCAACAATTTCTGGAGTTGCGCGTCGAACTCAACGGCGCGCTTTTCCTCGTTACTAAAGCGAGGGAATTTTTTTTATTAATTCGAGTGTGAATCGTACTGACTAACTGTGGTGTTTACAGTGGTACGTACGTACGTACGTAAGTACGCTTCCGCCGCTTCGCCACGACTGGCCTCACACTTAATACGTCAACATAATTATGTAAAAACTAGATCAAATCAAATCAGTGAATAAGCAATTATTTACCTTTAAAACACAATAAAAAGTGCCTTGTTGGTGCCACGGCCATATTAAGTTTTTTACATTGCCCCTGAGTAGTTCAGGTGCTGAACGACCGAGGGTGGAGCATGTTCAGTGATGCACTGAATTACAGATATACTGAATACAGACTGATGAGATACACTGAATTTGTATACATTTTACCTCATTTCTCATTTCGGGGTAAATTTGACGCTTTGAGAAAGGTGCGATTGCTTTTTTTTTTGTTTTTGTGCTCTAGTAGTTATGTGGTTTGGAATAACCCGCTGTATATAGATAACGAAAGGCGATAACAAAAAAAAATTAAATTCAAAATTTCAAATTTTTATAATTTTGTACTTTTGTAAATGAAAACAGTCATAAGTATATTTTTTATGAAAATTATGATAATGCCGAATATTTTCAGTCAAAATTTCTACAATATACTAAATTAAAATTAAATCAGCTTCACGCAAACAGAAGGTAGGTAGGTAGGCAGAAGGAACCTAGTATTAAGACACTCCGTTCCCCACTTTCCGTCGAAATTTGGAGGCATTGAGTGTTGAGTGGCGGAATTCAACGACGCGGTTTGCCTCGACACGCGAAGAAATTAAAATATAAATTTAAATAAATGCTGTATTTCCTCGAGTGGGGATCGACCCACCACCAGTCGATTTTACAGTCACACCTTGTGCCCATGCGCCATGATTGGCCTCGGTTTATTGCTTACAATATACAATATAGTGAATAATAAACATTATTATAAAGTAAATTATGAATATCTTTTATAAAATATAACTACTAATAGTTATTTATAAGTCATTTTGTGTTTTAATGTATCATTATCATTACAATAACTTATTCATTTTACGGTGAAACTTTGACACGGTTGTTATAAATTCAGTACGTTATTTTATTTCTCTTTACTACCTACACTTCCTTTTTATTGTCACTTTTATTTGTTTACTTTCTTGATACTAGAATTGGGTTACTGATAAAGTTGTCAATAATATCGAAATACAAATGTTAAATAAATCAAATTGTTGATATAATAAAATCTAGAAAGTGTTCCATATATACCTGTAATATTGTTTGTAATTTTAAAAATATGTAATTGAATAACAGAGTCTTAATATTAGATTTTCTCTTGCTCTTCCGTTATATAATCGTAGTAGATGTGTACATCTAAAAAAATTATTATATTCTATTCTCTATGGACGAGATAATAAATAAAATAAGACAAAAAAACTACTAATCTATTTACTATCTAATAATAATTTAATATATATAATAATTTAATAACGTTCAATTAAATTATTATTTGTAACGATGAACTTGCTTAATTAAAAAGGTTAAATGTACGTCCAAAATTTGTAAAAATGTGTGTTTTATTTGAAATTGTTGTAACAGGTGTAAAGTTTGTGTGTAAACATTACGAGCGGGTGTTTGTATCGAAATTATCGGTTAATGTGGATTTTGTGACGACTTATCACCTTTTTTAGAAGCCATTCATTATATTTATACTTATTTTTTGTTTTTTTTTTCTAAAATTTATATTAAAAGTATAAATATTTATCATTGTGAAACCCACTGTGAAGCACTCGATTCCTCAATTTCTGTTAAATTTTCGAGATATTGTGTGATAACACGATGCCACAGTTCTTCTTATCAGAGCAATCGAACCCACAAACGTCGTGTTGACAGTCAAACATTACTGCAGCGGCAGCGACATATTGCTGCGCCACGACGAGCATTGGCGGAATAATACTCCAGAAAGAACTAAAAATATAAATGTATTGCCGAAGTAGATGAAGAAAAAATAAATGAAACTTAAAGTACAACCTTATATCATTTACTCATATTATATTATGTGTATAATCTTAAAATGTTTGAAGTATAATAATATTCGGATTACGAGTTTCATCATATTTCTTATCTCTTGTGTAATCTGTGCAAGTGCTTTCTGTGATTCTATAATATTTTAAATATACACACACTTAAAACTATCATAATCATGTCTTTTTTATAAAAATATATTTACAAAAAATATTTTTCGATCCTGTTATGTTTATTTTTTCATATAGTTTCAATATGAGCCCTCTAATTAGTAGCGTATAGTCGTAGGCAATTAAAAATCGATCATACACATTCAATAGATGTTTATCTGTCGGATTCGGTAGTCATCACCAATTACTGCGAACCTTTAATATTAATAAATTTAAAGTAAAAGTTTGCTTTTATTAAATTTCCTGTATGTTTGTTTTTAATTTATTTATATATGTACCATACAAGAAAATAATGTTTACAAAACATGAAATAACAAAAAAATCTCTAATAGTATTTGTATTTATGAAAAATATGTTAAGGCGACCGTGGAGCAGACTAATGTTTGTATGATCATTTCGCGGTCTATTTATTTATTTTTTATCTACGCAGACAGAGTCATAGAGAAAAATTAAATATTTTTCGTAGATTTAACATAAATATTAGGTGTATATTTATTTTTAATCTGTGTTAGGTACTTGTTCTTACATTTACTGTATATTATTTAGATGATGTGGCCATTAAAAATAAAATGTTTGGATAAGAATTAATATTCATATGGGCATAACGCTAATAATAATGCATATTTTTAATCTGTATTTTATATTTTTTTCACTTTACGTATAAAAAATCAAAGCATCTCTAATACTATTGTGATTAAATTAAAAATAGCAATATAAAAAATCATACGGATCAGCAACATTACTAATATTTAGTATATTTAATTAAATTGAAAATGTTAAAGAAAAGAGCAAAATACAAGCTATTTGTTCTAACTAGAAAATCTCAAGATTACACCATCCCGTCCCGTTGCGTGTGGACCGAACAGGATGTGGGGGCTATTTTTGCACCGTAATTCCTACTTTAGTACAGTGTTCGAAATAATGTTACACTATTGTCACTCACTTAAGTCAATTTGTATGAAAAAAAATGTAAAATAAAATATATTTGAGTAGAAATCTACATCACTTCGACGCTAATTAGGAACTAGTTTTCAATGTAGCAAAAAAAAATATGGTAATTCGTTATTAAAAATATTCATTTTATTAAGTATTGATATGCATGGTTTTATTAAATTAACGATTTTATAGCGATTGTTAACCCATTTAAAAGGTATTTTAAATATGTGTAAAACATTTTAGCCGAAAGTGTATGTCTGTCAACTGTCATTTTTTCCCTCCATTGAAAGTGTACGTGTCGACCAAATTGGTGAAACTGATACTCTTTTAAGACAAATTCATTTTAACTTTTTTCATTGATAGTAAATTCTCATATGATTTTTTAAGTCAATATCAAATTGTAAGAACAATATACATTAGATTTAGCAGTTAGTAAACAAACAGTTGCTTTGGGTGTGGTTAAAAATACACATCGTCCTAGTTAAACAGCAAGTATAAATAATTTTCTCTTGTCTCGTGGAGCAGAATAAATTATATGTTTTAAAATATTACGGGTTTTAATATAAAGTAATATAATTATATTGTATTGTGGTACGTTTTGTTTTATTTTAATTGTTAATTTAATAATACAAGACGCTAATTTTAATCGTCTTTTTTCATAACAATAAGTTATTTTATTGGTTACAATATTGAAGGTATTTGTTAAAAATAAAACATTAGCTACGAAATTCTTTAAGCAAAGCGTTTAAAGTATAAACGATTAGGTACCACAATGTTTCTGGAAACGCGATAAGAATACTATGACAAATTATTTCACTATTTACGTCACTTGAGCTGTTATCAGATTATGATAAGAGCGTTGTATAATTAAAAATTAACAAATTTCCTTGTAGAGATATAATGTTAAAAATTGAAGGTATTTTTAATTTCGCTAATACTATGGAATGTTAACCTACCTACTAAAAAAAATATGTCGACATAAACTAGGCTTTAAAGGCTAAAGTGTGTGACTGTGACACGGCGGTTGTGAGTTCTATCCTCACTCAGGGAACGAATTATTATTTATTAACATTTTAATTTCTTCATACAAAGTCACATGCGAGTAACTCAACACGCAATGCTTCAAAAAATTCGGCGGAAAGTGAGGTACGGAGTATCTTAACACTAGGTTTGCCCTTTGCCTACCCTGCTATATGCCGGATACATCGTGATTATTATATTTAATATTGTTTTTTCTTACGGTGTCCGTTAGATCAACACCTGAAGTGCACGGCGTACGCACACATGGATGTAAACACCTACACACGCTACTGATATAAATGTTACCTAA
This sequence comes from Heliconius hewitsoni, assembly GCA_018230445.1. Classification (NCBI taxonomy): domain Eukaryota; kingdom Metazoa; phylum Arthropoda; class Insecta; order Lepidoptera; family Nymphalidae; genus Heliconius; species Heliconius hewitsoni. The sequence continues at coordinate 5,070 of DWAN01002564.1, read as the reverse complement.
ACTCACCCGATTAGATTCCAAAGCCTCAGCACTGTGCTCCTCCTTCTGGCGGAAGCAATTTGTGCACTTGCTCTTATTAAAGATATTTGGTGCGAATTTCCTGCAATCCGAGCGACCAGACATGATTGTCAGAGGTCAGGGTCAGTACAACGTTCACTATGTCACCGTGCACAGCATGGTGGTAAACACCAACACCAGACGAATATTCGCCTTATATTTAATTTCAATACACGTAGTTTATCACGCAACGACCGGCGAGTGGATTAACGAAATCACAGAGTGTGAGCTACCGTCAACATTCGTCAACATCCGTCAACACAAACACAGCACAATCTCCCTCGGGGTCCGATAATCGATTTGCCGAATACCGAAGAAGTCGAATAATCGCGTAAACAATATATCGTATTCACGTCAAAATAAACATCGATATTATAAACACGCGGAGCAAACGAGCGCACAACGCGACCGCCCGTCCATTTTACATCTGATAGAAAACCAGGCTTCGCTCACTCAGCGTACAGTTGTTGTTTTACAACTTCTCTTTTCTTTTTACGTGTACTACACGCTTACCTGTGTAGTGGTGGTGTGTTAGTGTAGGCGTGTTCGCTGTCTCTTTTTAACACGATACTAATTGTATCGCCTTCTCTGTTACACTGTTCATTAATATTTCTGTTACGTATGCTGCCATCTTGCGTTGCATTTAAAAAACTTCAAAGATTTTATGTATCAGTTTGTCTGAGCAGTTTTGAAAACTTTTAACAGTTGGCGCTGTAACACCAGTTTAATAGAATAGTAAAAAGGGAAATTCAATAGCAATAACAATTAATAATACCTATGTCTGAATTTTCCACGACTCTGGTAAAATTTATGTCTTTTACTTATAAGGATAATCCATAATTATATTTTCCTGTTCGTATACAATTTATTCTTATAAAGTTTTGTAAAAGACATGGTGATCATTTAATATTTTATACCACAAATATTTTATTTATTAGTTACAATTTCTGTATATCTTTTACAATTATAATACATATAATGAAAACTGGACTAAGTTAATATGAATTATGATTTGATAACTATACGATTTGATAAGACTGATTTAATTTTAAGTAAAAAATAATAAATGTGCTAAATAATGGTTATATTTCTATTTACTTTCTTAATATAAAATCTTATAACTAATTAATTTAGAAGATACATTTTGTCACTTAAGCCTTGACTTACCTTGTCAATAAATAGGGATTGCATTTCGTTTTTTCAATCTTGGTTAAAAATGCAGTCATATTCATTTAATTTTCATTTAGATACAAGCAGTTAATCTGCATTTAATGCGCTTACTGGTAAATAATAATAGTTTTTGTTTCGAAAAAATCGGGTCAGGAAAATAAACTTATTTAAATTCGCGTTTTATGCAGTCGCTGCATTACGTAACGCAACGACTGTTATGTCCGAGTACTAGTGTTACGGAGTGTTTTTGAAATAATTTTATTTAGTTGATAAAGCATTTTATAAAAAACCGCGGGAGTTAAGCGAATCAAAGTATGAAACTGTTCGCAAGCGCCTACTGGCTAGACGCATGACGTCACACGCTTAGCCAGATAACAGATTTTGCAGCGGAGGCTGTACTTTAATGTTTAATATCTCAGACATTTTGATGATAGGAAAAAAATAAAAACAGATCCTTTTTCTCGAATTGCTCATACATGCTCATAACACAAAACGTTGGTGTGGTTCAGTACTCTCTAAATATATAATTTTCTATAAGTAACCTAAACAACGTTCAACTTCGCCGCCAACACCTATGATTCGATTTCGTGAAGGAGGCGTGTGCGGCGTTGTTACTTTGATAGGTTAGTATCTGTGCGCGTCATTCTTAACAAGCGGCGTTTTATATTACAACGATAATTTTATTATTTATGTTGTTTAAGAAATATACTTTTTAATCTATTGTAAAATCTCTAAAATATTGTTGGTTTAATAATTGCCTTGTTATTAAGAACCTACTTAACACTTAAATTTATATATATAGTTCATACGGTATATATATATAGTTCATTATTTACATACCTGTTACAATTTGGAAAAGTTTTGTAAGTGACTATCTTCATGATGAATTGAATAATTATTAGGAATTTCTTGGAATTATCAGTTAATTTAATTAGCTTCGTTCTAATTTATTGCTAGATAAAGTCGGTACTTCGCAGGTAACTTAATGCTTGATCAAATCAAAATTCAAATTAGCATATTTTCATTTTGTTTTTCCTTATAAGGTTTTTCCTGCGGGAAAACGTGCAGACGTGATTTTAAATTTATGTTTATGACTATTTTTGAATTTAACTTAATTTTATTTTGCTTGCAAACATTTATCTAGGTAGGCGTACAAGACAATTTTTTCCCGAATCCTGAGCGAATTCTAGGACAAAAAGGTACAATAAAATATAGTTAAAACCTATATTTCGCTACATAACTTCCGTTACGCCAGTCAAAGTCCCATAAAAATCGTCTCAACTATTCCGAAGATTAGCTCAGACAAGTAGAAAGTCAAAACCACAAACAAAAATTATTAAATTGATTGTTTGCATTTTAGTAACATGTAAATAACTATATTCATTTAAAAAAACGCAGTTATTTTGAATTCACATACAAACACATCATTTCTTTTTATATGTATCGATGTATAACTGTAAACTTCCCACCGTACTCAATATTTTTTAAGGCAACAGTTTATAATTTGTGATGTTCCACATCTTAAAATTTCATATATTAATAGGAAATGGTCATCACGCTTAAAAACTTTTGCCATAGACGCATTTAATTTTTTCTCATAGTTCAGTTGCACCACTACGGTTCTACATCAGATGTCTGTAAAATCAAACATAGTCTAAATCCTGCCTAGAATAGCTAATAGCTATCTAATCTAATAGTTACAAAAAAAGTTCCATTCAATTGGTGCAGTAATTCAGAAGATTTGCGTGCAGAACAAACAAAAATAAAAAAAACAGAATCATATTCTATTAAATATACGTATACTTATATTTAAAATCTGGTACAAAATTTTCAATTTAAATATTCATATCTAACTAAGTTAGTACCTATCATATGATCAAATTTATTTTACAAATACAACACACAACATCTTCACATATTTTCTTATATAGGTTAATTAACGAATATAAAGATTTCAGTTTATTTCTTTATTTTTACTATATATTTCTCACCATAAATTATTACTAAGCTTTCCAACTTTTTGACGAAATTTATTCTGACAGATGACATAGGTGGTTATCACTTAACTTCAATAGCGTTTTGACAATGCGTATAGTGAGCGGTGACACACGCCCGCAGTCCGTTTGCCGTGTAGTAGTGTGTATCGGCTTTTTATTTAACAGGAAATATATAAATCGTTATTAAAGCACTAGTGCTTATATCTTAATCCCAGTCGTGTTAAAACTTGCTGAAAGACACAAGGTCCTCTTGTTTTCACAATTTTAACGATCCCACATTTAATCTCAAGGTGAGGATTTATATAGTTCAGTCAGTATTTTGCGGTGTCCATAATTTAAAATACGGAAATTCGAAATGTGTAAAAACGTTTGCATTGAATAGGTTAATTGTTTTGAATTTTAAAAGTTTCAATTCATAAAAATTATACTTAATTATATTATTTTTCTAATTAGTTATGGAGGACTTAAGTTTTGTACCGGATCTCCCAAACGGGCCCCTGGACGTATATAGAAATAACGCCTCATTTAACTGGAAGCGACTTAAATTGGCCCTCGAAGGAGACATCGATTTATTAAAACTTAAGGTGAGAGATACAATTGTATTTATATTTATTTAAGAAGTTTAAAATCTTTGCAACATAATTTTTGTAATAAAATTATGTTGCATAGATTTATTTAATTCATTAGTTTGTTTATATAGTTTATTATCATAAACTAATAAGAGTTCAACTCTAACTTCTATGTGATACATTGAATTTAAAAAAGACAAAGAGGTATTCATATACTCTTGCATATCTTTCATATCATTAACACACATTTAAATAATAAAAAAAAACAACTAATGTAAAAAACATATTATCTTGTTTATGCTTTATGTTATTTACAAAAATTAAAAGTTTTTTGTAACAAATATGTTACTATCGTTAAATGTTATTAGATATTGAACTATTTGACAAAATCGCTAGACACTAGATATCAATTGATAAACCTTGGAAGTTGGTATATAGTTTTTATCTATTTACTTAATTACAACTATTTACTATTATATCTCTTTTTTTCTTTAATTAAAGACACATGACTAAAAGAACATTGCTATAATATAATTATGTACTCTATAGTACAATAGGAGAAATATTTATATGAAATAAAAAAAATAAAATAATATATTGCTAATTCTGTTATTAACAGATTATATAATGTTCATCATTATAAATTCCAATATTATTTAAAATTTATGTAAAAAAACTAGTTTTTCTATATAAATTTTAAATAATAATGGAATTTATATTTAGAAGTTTATAAATAGTTTTTTTTCTTTCAATAGTACAAAGTATGGCATACACTCGAAAAGGATCCTTTATTTGCAAACCCAACTGTGACTCCACCCTTAGAAGAGCAAAAACGCATAACTCAGTTGCAATTGAAGAAAATAAATGAATACAAATTCATACCAAAGGAAATGTTCAATGCAAGTTATAGTAAGAGGGTGAGGTTTTTTATTTTTCATATTTTTAGATATAAGTGTAAAGCTTGCAATTTTGTTTGTGTGCTCTATCAAATGTAAAACATGTTCTTTGCTACTTATTTAGAAAAAATTAAAATTTTAACATAGTGGAACTCCAGGAGGCGCGTGTTTGAGTCCCGCTGAGTATATAAGTGCTTTTGTTTCCTAAGTGTGGAATAACACATTATAAATGCCCCTTCATAAGAAGAATAATCTTGTAGGAATTTATTGAAAATATTTTCTTAGTATATATATATATATATATATACATATACATACATACATATATATATATACACACACACACATATATATATATATATATATAATGTAGGAAACATT
>DWAN01002563.1:0-14902 GCA_018230445.1 Heliconius hewitsoni | reverse complement strand
ACTAGGTTCCCTCTGCCTACCCTGCTGTGTGCGGGATACAGCGTGAAGCTAATAACATAAAAAATATTCCTATTTATTACGACTGATTAGGTGCTGTCACTCTATGCGTTATTATAATAAAATCACAGATGAATTCAGAAGATATGATTTTTTTTTACAATTCAATACATATATGTAAGTAATCATCACTTTATGACAATCGTGACTTGTGTTTTAAAACAGCTCAATTATATACTTAACTTTTCCAAATTTAAGTTTAACAATAAATTTAAAACTCCAAACGAAATTTATTTTACCTATCCTACGCAACATATATTTTTTAATTCTATTGAATATAAAAATATTATAACCAGCTAAATTCATATTAATAATCTAATCATCATTAAATGAATTGCTATTCCTCACTATAACCGAAATAAGAACACATATGAAGTGACAACGGAAAGTTTCCTTTCCTGAATAATGGCTGCCGTCTTCCGGTGATATATTTCCGCTATCTCCCCGGCAACATGGCGTTCGCGCTTCCGCTTGACCGTTATGGTGTGTTAATCGAGCATTAAGTCTGGCAGATGAAAAACTATCTAAAGACAACCTTTTGGGAAGATAATTTCCATATTTATTACTACCTATTTTAATATTAATAAAGGGAGTTCTGTACCACGTTGGAGTTTGTAAAGCTTTGGTATAGAGATGTTGAAAAATTATATAGTAATAGGTAATCTTAGTCTTTACATTACAGTCTTTCGATGGGTAAAACATGGAACCTAACACAGCTTCAGCTTCACGCTGTATCCCGCATGTTGCAGGGTAGGCAGTGCCACTACCATTATAAACAATGCCTCCAGATTTTCTGCTAAATTCTGGAGGAATTGCATGTTGTGTGGCGGAACTCAACGCCGCGCTTCGTTTCAACACGAAAAAATGAGAATTGAGCCCACTCGACGGCCTCAGATGTTATATATTTATTATAACAGTTCATAACTATTTTTTTATAATAGTAAAGAAAACCATATAACTTAGTAATCATAGAGTATCTATCATAGTAGAAAATTCTTATAACAACAACTTTACTAAGCCAATCTGATCGACAAATGAAGTTGGGTCGAAAATGCTTGAAAAATAAATATGGGATAATTCTTAATGGAAACGTCTACTTATCTTTTCCCTTATAATAAAGCTTCTTTTGCCTAAAATATTAATAATAAACAGACAAAATCATTTTTGTAAAGAATAAACCTTACAAAGTTTGAATGTTGAATGTGAAAGTTTGGATATTTGGTTGTTTGAAAAATGGAAGTGCTCAATCACATCGCAACACGTAAAATTCGTGCAACGCAACTTGATAACTTTTTATCTAATCTTTTATAAAAAATCCTTTTATTCTCAAGAATAATACATACATACAGTAGATACATATAAACCTATGTCGTATATGTCATTCTAGAGAAACGCGTGTGTAGAGTTCGCGCGTTCTAGAGAAACGCGTGCTGCGTTTTGACAAGACAAAACACTCCGTACGAGATCGAAAAAATTAAAATATTAACTATTTTATTTCCACATGTAGGAATCGAACCCAATATCTGTCACGCTTGCAGTCATATATTTGTGGCTTTGCACTACAGCTCGCCTCAACTAGGCCTGGATTTTGCTTTATATCTAGTAATTGAAATATCTAGTAAATATATATTTAATATTCCTCTCGAAAAAACTCAAATAAGATTTGACATATAAAACGAAAGTTATATATTTTAAGTATAAAACAATATATTATGTCAATTTTAAATTACACAAGTGAAAAGTCCCCCATTTGAATCTCAGTTTCATACCAGACTTCATTGTTTGGGCTCCCTTGTCTGCCATCTTTTGTTATTATTCTAGCTTGCCTCCAAACAAAAGAACATTCTTGCAGCACAAAGACGTAATTATAGAGACGATGCTAAGAAACTGATGCTTTATAGCCCATATATTTCGAGACTAATTGTATAATAAATTATTGTTAATATTACTTGGTTGTAATATCATTATTATATTGGAATTTAACAGCATTAAATTAATTTGATCTATTTATTTATTAAGAAAAAAGTCTTTCGTACACTTTTATATCAAATCTGTGCTATAGACAGTGCCGAGTTTTTATATGTCTACACTGATCATAAAACTAGGAGAAAAATCAGCTTCACGCTGTATCCCACACACATCAGGGTAGGCAGGCTGGGAACCTAGTATTAAGACACTCCGTTCCACATTTTCCGCTGAACTCTGGAGGCTTTGCGTATTGAGTTGCTAATAATAATTAATATTTTCATTTCTTTACTCTGGTACCAAAATAAAATATATTCATATCCTCGAATGGGAATCGAACCCACAACTGTTGCGTTACAGCCGCACCCTTGTGCCCCTGAGCCACGGCGGCCTCATAAAACTAGAAATAAATAATATTTTAATAGAACTGGAAATAAGTAATATTAATATTTTTTTCTTAGAGTCAAAGCTATAAACCAGGTAACGAGGTAGCATAGAAATCAATTCCACTTACAGAGTTCATCAACCTATAATTCAATACGTTATTGTTTCATTAAGGAGCCGCTTGCAGAAAATACACGCAATAATAGTCTTCATACCTGTAATTTAAGAATTTTCTTTTCCTTTTCAATTTCTTTATTTCTACGCTTGTAATTCAAAAGTCCTTACGTCACGGTGAAGCACGACGTAAAATAAAAATAGGGTGTCTTTAACCACTAACGAGAAATAAAATATGAATCAGGTCTTTTATCTATTTTTAGCATTTGTGCGGTAATTTATTGCGTCTCATTCGTATGTAGTATTTTGATCAAATGATTTATAGTTTTACTATTTTTTTTTCTCTTTTTTCGATTTGTGTATATATAATTTTTTATCCATTTTCATCATCATTATTTGTTGTATTTTGAAATATATTGGAACGTGTTCCAGAATAGAAACCTTTTGGAAGGCATTTTGCTATGGTAAACGTTAGTAATTCTTTTTGAAATTGTATAAGGTAATAAACACTATTAAAATTGTATTCTATTAATGTTTCACTAGTAGTAGGAGGAGGCTAAATTTGCAGTTACTAAAGCGTTATGGGGACCTGTCTAGGTCCTATTATTTATAATATTAATAAATAGATTAACCAAAGAGCAATGCCATTGTATTTTTTTAACAATACCTCTCAAGAGATTTATTCAAGATTCATTCCACATTTGGCACGTTTCACCAAATCCACAAATTACCTAGATACAGGACTTGAACCCAGCAATACATTAGAATACCTTTGACAAAACATAGTCAAATTAAAACAAAAATATTTCCACCATTTTCCTCTCAACATTAAATACACATAAAGGAGTCGTACATTCAAATTCAAATAACGTAATGGGTCCCAACAACCACAGCTGAATACTGTAGAAAAATGCCTCGGCGGCTTGTGGCTTTACTTTCTACCGTCCTGGCACTTATGTAAATACGACCTATATTTTCTTGTAATGCCAACGCTCCGCCATTAACCGATATGTGGATGGGCTTAAGCAGTGCTAACATACTCTTGATAGGTGCTTATACATACATATATGTGAGTAATAAATGTGTAATTTTTAAAAGATTTGATACCAGTTTCACGCTGTATCCCGCACACAGCAAGGTAGGAAAAGGGAACCCAGTGCTAAGAAACTCAGTGTTGCGCCGAATTCTGGAGGTATTGAGTGTTGAGTGGACTCAACGTAGTACTTTACCTTGACGGTGGTTGGAAAGATTCGATAATGTAGCAAAAATTAGAGTTTGTGAATTTCGTTCTTGATCGGTTTATAGTATTTTGGCTCTTGAGCTTAATTATTGATAAAATATATACAATGCATATATCGTAGTTAATCTACTAAATTAACGGCTAAGTTTACAATTAACTACCTTATATGTTTCTTTGGACAACTCTCACCTACATTAGACAGTTGTGTCATTTGAACTAACGAGAAGAATTAACGTAAGGTGCTATGAGCAAGGCTTAGTCTTTTATGAATATTATATTAAAAACTGTGTATATAACGCCATTTACCATTCCCTTTGAATTGACGTACGTGTTAAGTTGAAAACATAATTTATTAATACTGTTAGAATGTGTAAGAGCGTGAGAGATAACCCGAATAAAAGCTGTACGTGTCGTTTTCTTATTTATGAAAATATTTTATTGTAGCTTAAGTTTAGTGGACCACAATAAATAGGTGATAAATTTCTTTATTGTACATTTTTCATCAGGAACACTTAATTACAGATAGTAGATTGGTAGTGCCAGAAACTGAAGGCTACTGCTTCAACACTCATCCTGCTGCTTGTAGTACTTTCACTTGAATGGGAAATGGAATGGTTTCTCTATTTTAAATGTAAGAATTCTTCCGAGTGGGCATTAAATCTAAAACCATCGCTTACAGTGACAGGCTATCATACTACGCCATGACAGTCTATTTGATAAAATTACCTACATTTAATTTTATTCATAACCTGCAATTGAAAATTAGTGAAGATTTATATATTTTTAACTTAGTAAATAAAATATTTTTGGGCGTATGCATGAAAGAGGATAATTAAAAGTCTTCTTAATTAGGCCGAGGCGGCACAATATGCTCCAAAGTTATAAGACAATAAGAAGGAAGTAATTAAAACATTAACGTTCGAAATCGGGTGCTTTTGTCCGCTCATTACAGGGCTCAACAAGTTTGACTTAAATTCTGAAAAAGACTTTTTCATTTTATGTTTTGTCTACTGTCTTATTTGAAGTATTTTTTATGTCTTTACGCATCTCTTGTATTTGGCGACGTAGGTAAAAAGAGTATGTCGTAGCGATATTCGGTAAAAAAGAGTATGTCGTAGCGTCCATTTTTGAGTTTCCGCTCGTTTCTGAATATAAGAATGGATTAACCTAACCTAACCTCTTTTACTCGTTTTATTGTTATCGTTCCCACTTTCTGCCGAATCTGGAGGCATAGCGTGTTGAGTAGCAGAACTCAATGCCGCGTTTGGCCTCGACACCACAGTGAAGAAATGGATACATAAATTTAAGTAAATATTTCAACTCCTCGAATGGGGATCGAACCCACAACCAGTCGGTTTTACAGTCACACTTTGTGCCACTGCCCCACGACTGGCCTCAGTAGAGAGTTAAAGATGATTATTTTTTTTTAATTGATTATATTTTTTATTTCATCATGGTTATTTTATTTATAGGTTAGTAGAGATATATTACTACATCTTTCCAAGCTTAGTATCGCGTGTAGGATGACGAAACTCAGCGAAGCACTTTGCGTAATCCTATAGGAATTACCATTAATCGATTACACTGAATCATTTATGATGAACCTAAAAGACTAATGCACGGATTAATATGTATGTTTCCTTATATTTCATCACAAGCTATTGCGGTGCAGTGGAACAGTGTTTGATTGTAAGCTTAGTTAATGGGTTCGCTCTCCATTCGTGCTCAATGTTTTTTTCATTTCCTTAACCTGGTAAGAAAAAATGTAAAACCGAAAACATTAATTTAGGCAATCAGAAACCAACGGCATTATTAAGAAAAATATTTACAATTAATATTAAAGTAAAATAGATATTTCATGATTAAATGTCAATGAACCAATCAGTAAATGGTTTCTCAAACAATATTTACACAGAGAATATATGTAATAGCCAGTGGAGTGTATGGGGTCAACAGCTTTCATTCCAGGTATGCAGCAAAACTGAAAACTAGCCACTATTTATTCAAATTGTTGGACAGTCCTCACGTTTGGGTACGGTTTTAACCCAGTTACGAACAAGTAGCAACTCAAACAGCTGCTTCGTTCATATTTAGCGGAAAATAAAATGGTTTTATATATTTTATTTAAATATAACTTTTTTATATTTTATTATTTATTAATATTCTGCATGAAACTTTATCATTGCATTTCAATAGAATTGTTTATTTTGTTTGAAACGAATATGTAGTGTTAATAGATATGTACATATACATAATTACTTTTGTTTCTACGTATATTTACTTGAGGTAAAGTAAATTATAAGGTAAGTATCAACATTAAATAAAAGCAACTTTAATTTATATAATATAATTTTCAAAAACATATATGCAAAAGTACTAATATTGGAATTAAAAATAGTAAGCATCTAAATATATTTCTCAATTTATCTAGTACAATAACTAATATCATCGTGACGACATACGACATCTAATTGGAACTGTCTTACGCTCGATCGTTGCGGGATTCAATCACTGTAGGGGCAAATGTTTCCTATGTACAGTAGTATATGTATGTAGCGTGGTGGTTAGGGCTTTTCTGTCTAAAGCGATACCTGTGGGTTCAAATAAATTTCTAGCAAAAATATGCTTATTAAGTTTGTGTTTAGCGAGATGCTAGATCTAGATACTTTGCTTGGAGACACTTTAATTTATAAGATAACCGGTAATCGTTTATGGTGCTTAAGAGAAATAATTTAAATATAAATATTATTTATTTTAACACTATACGTTAGTGATTACGCTTGTAACTATTTCAAAGAGAAAGAATATAACTATCAGTAGGCATATTAAATATCACGACCGACGACGAAATACACCATATTACACGTAATTTTCAAAAATCGACTCGTCTTGTCTCGCTTGCTAAGGTGAACGAGGGGATTCCACCAAAAAGTGTAAATACATGTATGTAGATTACTTGTATTACTTGTATTTTTAGAGTTCACAAGTATTTTTATAATATCAGAATATTACTTTGAGAACGGAAACGTTTGTTTCGCTATTTACACACGTGCGTGTTCCCACGTTGCGGCGCTGTTATTCAGCATTATGCTAATTTTGTGCACACACCAGTGTATTATTGTTTCTAACTTTTGTGTGTGTTGTTGTATCTCGTATACTTATGATCTATATATTATTATGTTTTAAATATGGATTTAACTATAGAGATTTTTTATTTAGTCTCTATCTCGTATATAGCAGAGTAGGTAGGGTGCACTTAGTGAACTAAAAGAAACTCTTAACTTAAAAATTATGTCAACTAACAGACGAATGCCACCTCAGTCTACTCGTGACCACGTGTTCTACTGCAAAGTGTTCGAAACGTCGGGTTTCCTAAATGTATAATCTTAAATATACGCGATTAATCCGGTTAAAAAAGTTTCATTTAAAATGTGTAATAATCGTGAAAATCAAAGAACTTTTTAAGAAACTCCGTTCCCAACGTTCCTCCGCATTCTGGAGGCATTTCGTGTTGAATGTAGAGGAACTCAACTCCACGTCATGCATTATATTTTTTGCACAACCAAATAAAATACATACATCACTTTGTTCGAGACATACTAAATTAATATGTTGTAATAAAATTATTTACCTTTCAATATACTAAATATAAAAATATTTAAACTTTAAAGAAATATTTTAGCAATTGTTTAAGAGACCGTTGTCTTTTTAAGATTTATTATAATTTTTTTTAGCTTCTTCTTTTAGTTGTATCCTGCACAAACCTCTGCCTATTCTAGGCAGAGGGAACCTGGGAATCTGATGTTAAGACACTTCTGTTCCCTACTTTCTGCCAAATTCTGTTGAGCGGCGGAACTCAACGCCGCGCCTTGACTAGTTAACAGAGCGAGGAGACGAAAATGTTAAATATTTCGTTTCCTCGAATGGGAGTCGAAGCCATAACCTGGCGCGTGTTTGTGTCTCTGCACCACGATTGGCCTCCTAATATTCAATTTTGTTTTTCTCAAATCATATAAATTTATATCAATATTCTAAATTTAAACATTCATATACTGTAAGTACGTAAACGTTACGCAGTGAATACAATACATTTATGTATGTGGGTAGTGTGAGTAGGTCATTTGCCGGATAAATCGGATTTAAATCCCGTTAATACGATATATTATGTAGAACGTTGCTGAACATTTACGACAACTGTTTATTGTTTTACATTGGTTTATTAACAATGATAGAATTTGCACACTTGGATATTAAATCTACTTAATAAATCTTTATTTACTGTGTACGAGAAAAGTCTAGTAAATTAATAATATTAGACCAATATTAAACCAATAAAATATTAAATCATCTTAGAAAATGAATAATTAATAGATCTTATAGTTTTTTCTTAAATGCAGACTTACAATAGATATATTTATTTTACTACAATATACAGCTATATATTTACTGTAAGTCTTCAGTTCTTTTGTATAGGAATGTTATCGACGTTCAGATTTGGTTTTTATAATCTATTTATTTATTTTAGCTTTTGGCTGTACCCGCATATAGCAGAAATAACTCTGGAACCCCGTGTTAAAGCTTAATTTAGGCAAAATACTGGAGATATTGTGTTGAGTGTTTTATCCTACATATATTTTATTTTTAAATTGCTAAATCTCTTTTTATAACTACATAATAGTTATACATATTATTTGACAGGATCAACATGATCCAATATCCTCTACAATACCGTAAATCCAATCCGTAAATTTCAATATACCATTTTCTTATTACCTTATAATAAAATATTATTCCCTTATATTAAATACAAATAATTAATATAAAATACAGTAGAAGCTTTTGCATTTATAATTACAATTAAGAAAACAATAACAATATTGTTTTCTTGTTTGCTACGACGATAATTCCTTTTAAAGTACAAACTTTAAAAGGATATTATCGTCGTAGCAATATTTCCCATTTGTTTTATTTTTCCTGTAATGATGGTGTCGATTTTACCAACATAATTTTAAGTAAGAATCCGAGAAAATATGAAAGAGATGCTTAAATTGTGCGTACCGTGAAGCATCCGGAACATTATTATAATTATCTTAAAAGGTAGAATCGGAGTAATGGTGTAAAATACCATATTATTTGTGAAAGTGTAGTACAAGTTAAAACATTACTACGATTATTATGTAAAGTATATATATATATATATAAATAAAATCGTAAATTGTTTTTTTTTTTAAATAAGCTTTTTAAATTTTATTAAATGGTTATAACTTACTAATCAAGTTAATTTATTTGATGCTCATATTAGGTGGGTTGTGCAAGAGAGGAACATAAAATGTCACAATAAATAATAAATATAAATATAAAACTAGATGTTTAAAATTTAAACGATAAAGCCTTAATACAAAGTAAATTAGGAATTAGCATTTTTAATTAACGGACATAAAATAAATAAATAAATAAAATTACCATAATGAAGTCATTTTAATACTTAAATAATAATGAATAAACAAATATACTTAATATACTGTCATTTTTAAACTGACTATAACTTATACATTGAATCGCACCAAGAGATGATAGACGAAGGGCGCATCACGGGGCCGTCTCATTTGCCGCAAACAGGAAAGAGGCGGTCTGCGCCACAATGACTAGCGACGCATTATTTACGATAACCGCCGATGTATTGACTTTAGAGGAATGAATTGAATAATTATTCAAAGTTACCAATGCCAACTGCTTTATCATGGTAAATAGAGGGTCAATAACCAGAACAAAGATTTGTTTTTGAAAAGACCATATAAAGAAAGATAAATTAACAAGAAAGCTATTCCTGAATTGCTATTGTAGCAAATATAAATTATATTTTATCAAGTAAAAATAGCTCACACTTGGCTTTAGTTTTTGTTATTAACCAAAAATATGATAATAAAGTTCATTTTTATAACCGTAAAGTTCTTATTCAAAATAAACGAACCAAAATGGTTATATAATGCTAAATAATAAAAAACTAGGACACAATAAAATATTGCTACTTTTCACGAGAAAAATTCAAGAATTTACATAAGGGAGAATAGAAACCAAGGCAAGGCAATGCAGGCTTTCATTTCGCCAGCAAAATTGTTAAATGGAACGTGTCAAATCGTCTTATTCCAACTTATATCCCGGACACGCACGCCCAGACGCGGCGCAGGCAAGCGGCGACACTCGCAGCTTGTATATTATTTATGGGAGGCATGTGACTCTCAGCATTCTGATGCTTTCCCTTCAGTTTATTCCAATCTCACAAAGTTAGAGAAATATGATGATATTATGGACCACCCGAGCTGTAAGAACGCCGACCGCGGTCAGTTTGAAAGGGGTGATTTTTTTTATTTGCCCAAAAACTCTAAAGCTTGTAATGCTTGCACGAATGAATGAAAATTACAGGGAGGAAACGATGTAGATTTTTTAAAAACAAGTCGTACTGACGCAAAGCAGTTGGGAGCGACGCATAAATTAAATTCCGGGATGTTTTGTTTCGAATTGCAATTTTTCGCGTAAATACCTACAATGAAATTTAATATCAAAATGCTCGTCCTTTTTATGCAGTGAGGATATTTTACAAATGTTTTCTAAGAAATTGAGTTCATTGTCTGTAAATAGCAGCATTCATAAGAGATTCATAAACAATTTAATGCTGTTTTAATAAACTTGAGAATTCAGATATTGTTTTAATATTTTTTGTTTTCGTAATAAGTAAGGTGTCTTGTTCTGGTAATATGAAAGCTCTATTTACTTTTGAAGACACAAAGTAATTTTTTTAACGTCACGCTATCTCCGGCACATCGCAAGGTAGGCAGAGGGAAACTGGGAACTTAATGTTAAGACACTAAGTTCCCATTAAGATACTAACTTTCCCCACTTTCCACTGAATTCTGGCATTGCGTATTCAGTGGAAAAGGCTCTATGCCACGCCTTCTAACCCAACCTGTGTGGATCCAATTCTTTCTCGAGGAAACGAAATATTTAATATTTTCATTTACTCGCTCTGTTAATGAAGCACAATCTGTCGCGTTTAAACTTACACGTTGGTGCGCCTGCGCCACGGCTAGCCTCAAGATTTTTGCTTTGCATGTCGATAATATTCTACAATGGTAAAAAGGTCATAAATTACTATTTTTTGTCTACTATAACTATACTAAAATCAATTAAACTATCTATCTCACTCTCGCTCATTACTAATTATATAATATGAAATATATAATAGTACTAGAAAATATGTTATGTAACAAAGTTGAGCTTTTTTGAAGCGGGGCGAGGTGGATCTTTGCATGGACCGCACTCGAAGTTACCGTCACTTACATATTTATGAGTTTTGTTCCAACCGTAACTTGATGTCTGAAAGAAAGTCAAACATTAATGAACGCTTTAATATTCGGTACGTGTGAATAAAGAAATGGATTTTTACATCATAATAAAGAGATCAGACCTTTAGATAAAAGGCATTGGAATGTAAATTGAACGAGAGCTGAGACTATCCAAGTTCTACGATGGAAATTAAATTAATTAACTTTATCGCATTTTATCAACGATGTACGTAACTACGTTTATTTAAAATTTAAAATATAGACAAAAATTACAAAACTGTTTTTATCGTATCCTTACATTAAATAATATTCCATTCAACAAATGAAAAATGTTTGTTTTATATTCTTCGAAGTGTGATTTCAAGTAATGAATAATTATTAATTCATGTCTAATGTAGTGCCTAATGTCAGCGTTGCCATGAGGTTCCTAGGTTTTACTAGACAGCGTGCAGCTAAATATTGTTAGACGTTATTCATATATCTAATTTTTACTATTACACTAAATTATTCATATACCTAACTTTTGTTGGAATTTTATTTTTATCGTAAAAATGTTTGTGATTATGACGTTTTGCTTTTTTCCTTTCAGGGACGTAAGGCCGTTGCTCACGATTTTGAGCAGCAGAATCCAGGTCTTGCCAATCCAGACTAGTCAAAGTCGCTTCATTTTCGACCGATCGCCTCCAGGTAATATGAGGCTGATCAGATTTTCTCTTGTCGACTGCCTGCCACCTTGTTTGGAAATGTGATTATATCGCAATTCTTATCTATGCAGTCCCTTAAATTTGTTTTTCTTAACATGTTACAGTTTTAATTCTGCTTATGATACAGAATATTTATATGTTGTTAATGTTATCATAAGTGTTACCCTTGATTCACATATATCTAAATATTATCTTAAGGGAACCTAATTCTAAATTCATATAACATGGTCAGTTAGCTGATTAGTTATGAATTACTGTGCGATTAGCTGGTGACCACGAGTGTACCGGAAATATATTCACCGGAATAGGTTGGTCATAACTCAGAGTGTGAGCATCCTGTAGGTACACATTCGATATCCCTGCATGTATTTGAATTCGTTAATAAAGCTTTACAGTCTATCGATATATAAATCGATACAGATACCTTTAGCATAATATGTATGTAGTTATGTAGTATTAAATACAAATATTTGTGAGATATAACATTTGAAAACCATATATTATTTGTTTTATTCATTTGAAATGCTTAATTTAAATTTAAAAATATTATTGCGATAGATGAATTATTTATAAAAGATTGAAAACTTTGGAAAGTGAATTATATGAATTTATTGATATTAAAAATCAAAACGCCTGTCTAGAATATCAGAGCAAAATCTCTTTTCTGTTTTTGTTGCTTCTATACAAAAGGACTAAACCAAAATAGGTTTATAAATAGTAAAAGTAGTTAGGTAAAGAAATAGTAAAAATTTAATTAACTTTTGTTAAATTAATCTTTTAATTATTCATGTGACGTGTACATTTGCCTTTAGAATTCGTTTTGGTAAGTTCTGGAATGGAAAAACTTTTTTCAGCACCAAATCTTTAAAGGCTCATAAATAATTGTTACTGCAAGCTGTTACGCACGAATAAAGTTCATTCTTCTTAAGATTAAAACGAAGGGTCAATCTGCACGTAGGTAATTATGTTATAGTACAAAACGTAGTTTAGGTTTCTCTACTGTTGTGTAAATGTTTTTGTATTGTATAAAATAGTAAAATTATTATACAAAATTCCATATAATATATATATTTTTATATAGAATCTTTGTTTTACTTTTTAATAGATAGATACAACCCTATAAGTTATTCCAGTCTTTCTTATAAAAATACTAATTTTTAATATATATTTTTTTATGTTTTAGTATTTAGTACTTTTCTTTCATTTTAAAGCTAAATCCAAACTAAAAGAATATTTAAGTAAGCCAAGCTCGTTACAAGGCAACTATGAATTATAATTTTTAGAATTGAAAATAGTTTAAAGTCAAGAAGAGTTATTGTAAAATGAATACTATTTTATTTAATATCTCTATATAAGTGGTGTTTCGTTCTATATTAAATAGTGTAAATCCAGGCTGGTCCCAATTGAATTAACTTGGTTTGTATAACAAAGTTAATTCAATTGGGATATCTGGCTACGCATAAAATGTATATTATAAGTTTGCTTAACTTACTTATGTGCTATCATTTTAAATTATTTTAATTATAGCATTGTGACTTTGCGAGTCCATACTGACACCTATGGGAAATACTTGACACAGTGCTATCTTGTGATTTTAAATCTAACTTGGAAAAATATATATAATATTTCCATTTTCATAGATAGCTTAGAAAACAGTGGTATTCAGAGTTTTGTCACTAAACAAAATATGATTTTTGCTGAAAAATGGAGAACAGATTGAAATTAACAATTGTTTCACGAAATATATCTATAACATAGGCATCCGAATAGAATTAAAAACATTTAGGAGTACTTATAAAAAAAAGAGATATTACTGATGTTAGTACAAATATTTTTTCTTCTTTCAATTTCTGCTCATTTTACATACATATATGCATATAAGATATATATAGGCCATTCCTTATATGTAAGGAATGGCCTACACCTACTTTTTAAGCAAGTTTTATTATAAATATATAATTATTATTATATATTATAAAGCATTATTATATATAAAGCATTGCTTAATAACGCCCTTTACCATGAGGGCGACTAAATATTAATAGATTTAAACATTTAGTACAATAATTATTTATTTAACATTATACTTCAGTAACAAAATATACTATTATTCCGATAATATAATTTATTTGGTAAATTATTTCCAGCTGTTCTATGAAATGTTTCGTAAACAACAATATCTAGAAATTGTTACTTACATTTTGCGGTTTAGTTTGGTACTTAATTTAATAGTTTATCTTAAATTGCGCAGTTAGTGGGAGCGAAATAAATAACTGAGGTGTCTCTTAATGTCTTACGGTCACAACTTTGTTAATCGTTGGTCTTTATGAGAAAATCGACAGAACCGGCCTTTGAAAATATATATAATAATAAATATATAGACCTGATTGTACCTTGGGACAAAACCACAAAAACAGTTTTTTACCTATTTTGTACTCAAAAAGAGAAAGAGGAGAAGGTGGATCTACACACTCCACCTGCAGTGGTTGGTGAAGGAAGACTTTATTGCATCTATAATTATTCGTAAGCATTTGTACTGGATTCTATTGAGTTTTTCAGTTGCGATTTTGTTAAAGATATGACTACAGAGTATGATATTGTACAGAAACTCAGCAGAAAGTGGGGAACGGAGTGTCTAAATACTAGATTTCAAAAAGATTCTTATTTGAGGCCGTCCTGGCGCAGGGGCACATGCATATGACTGTAAACACTATCGTTATGGTTTGTGGATTCTTACAGGGGAAAATAAATTATTAAACATTTTATTGCTCTAAACTAAAAGCTTTTATTGCTCTGTTAACAATGTAGAATGTGACGTTCCGTCACTGATGAATCCGATCCGACGTGATGGAGTCCGCGGAAAGAGGAAAACGGAAGGTCCTAACACTAGTTTCCCTCTCCCTCCCTACTATATGCAGGAAACACCGTGAAGTTGAAAAAAAAGGCCGTTTTTATAATTTTTTCATAAATGTAAATCTGCAAACCAGGATAATTACTTCGATATTAATATTTACCAAGGCAAAAGCAACGAGATATTAAGTTCTCGCTAACTCTGGCCGGGTACTTAAAGTAATTCAATTCAAACGCCATGTTAA
>DWAN01002562.1:0-14902 GCA_018230445.1 Heliconius hewitsoni | reverse complement strand
CCCACAACCAGTCGGTTTTGCAGTCACATTTCGTGCCGCTGCGCCACGACTGGCCATCATTATTATATTATATTTATTTACAGTAAACTCAGAATCCTTATCATCTATCCATTAATTAAATTTAAACCACCCAATGCAACATACATATTGTCAAGTTTTGAATGTAAAACGTGTGGTATTCAACTGGAAACAGTTAAAGTTACTCTTTTCATTGTTAGTTCAAAGTTTGTTTCATTATCCTGGAATCAATTAAAACAATTGTCGAACTTTAACTCTCTATAATGTAACTACAAAGCGCGGAATATATTAACATAGCGTGGTGGGGACGAGTTTTGAACTAGTTACTAGCTATAATTGTTATGCAGTGACTATAAACCACAAAAGTTATGGGTTCGAATTCAACTCGTGGAAGTGAAAATAAAAAAAAATGTGTTAGATAGTCTATTTATTGAGGAAGGATTCAGGCTCTATATAGCCTAATGTTCTTTAATTTTTGTCATTTGTGTTAAATAACCCTTAGTTATTTCCATTTCACCGCGCAGGTGAAGCTTCTGGTAAAACCTAGTTTTAATATAAAATTGATATCTCGTGTCTGAAAAGACTTAGCGGAGAGTTTGATACCCACTCTCTAAAATAAGAAACAAAATGTCTTAACAATAATTTAATCTGCCTACACCATTGAGAAAAATGCGTACAGCTGAAAATTGTATGTAATGATTATGATTAAAGGTTTGAACTTCATTAGACTACTACTAGATTTTGCGGTTTTGGTTAACCGAAGTATGGAGTTAGGTTCAGCCACTTCGAAATGGATGCCGGTATGTTTGTAAATGTGGTGAACTGCATAACTAAAATTTCTACGCTAATTTCATTTAGTTATGGTTGGATCCCGTTTGGAATTATGAATGATTGATATTTTTTCATTTGATCGCTGTAATAAAAAAATATGAAGCCCACTCGTGTCATAATGTATCGAAAATTGAGCTGTGCATTGGGTAGCAGAATGTCTTACCACTAGGTCCCCTCTGCATACTCTGCCCGAGCGAGAAAATGCGTGAAACTATTTTTTTAATTAGATCACTCAGAGGTGGCATATCAATAAAATATCTTTTTTACAAATGGTCTATATGGTAGTAGCTACCTTACTACCTATATGTTCTCTCTGTCCATATGTAAACATTGCGTGTTGTTGCAGAACTTTGCAAATCCACCAACCATCACGAAGTCTATACCTCCTATACGTTAACTTATTTTTTCTTGTTTTATTTTAGCTTCACGCTGTATCCTACACTTAGTGGGGTAGACAGATGGAACGTAGGAACCAAGTTTAAGGCACTCCTTATTATTTATCTGTTTCTCACTTTCCGCCGAACACTTGAGGCGTCGACTGGCTGAACGTTTACGGGTGTAAACAGAACTGGAAAATAAAAAGGAAAAAAATATTTCTTTCTCCCATTGGGAATCAGATCGACAACCGTCCCGCTTATAGTAAGTTTTTGGATTTCACAAAATTAAAAAAAAAAATACAACATACAATACAGTCGGAAAAAGGCGGCTATTAATTTCTAGTAAGAACATTAAGGTCTAGTGTAAACTATTAATCTGATACGAGAGATCTGTTCAACTAACTAATTATATAAGTAGGCTAACAAATTATATAAGTAGTTTATTAAATAACAACCACTATTTATAATTAACTATTCTTATCAATATTTCGATTTTGGTGCAACAATGGCGTATTTGCATTTTTTTCAAATAGGTATTGCTGGAGAAGAAAAACTTGTAAATAGTCTGACTGCACTGCTGTCTGTAAATACGATGGTTGTACATTCGAATCCCATTTTATTTAATTATTTACATTTCCTCGCCTAGGAAAATCAAAAGGAGTTGAGTTACGTAGCATACAGGGATCTAGGGAACCAGGGTGTGTAAGAATTTGGGCGGAAAGCGAGAGGAATAACTAGATAGTAGATTATTTCCTCTTTTCTTGTCCTGTTTAAGTAAAATTCAGCGTAAGGCTAAAAAGAAAAAAAACTCATGCAAATTTTAATATGATCTCTCTTACCCTCAAAGACTATAAGAATAGCTAAAATTACAAGTAACTCATTAACAATTCATAGCACGGTCTAAGGCGCGCCCAATTCTGCCCACGACGCTCCAAATTACAAAGCCATAAAGACTTCATAATTTTGCATAATATTATGAACGTTATCTTATTTTAATTAGATACGTATTTTACAGAAAATTATCACAAAGTCAAAAGGTTTGTACGCCATCTTACTGCAAGTTGCGTTTTTTCCCGTATAGCACGGAGAGATATATAGTGTATTCAATTTAAATCAGTGATTCCTGAGATTAGAGAGTTCAACCAACCAAACTTTCAGCTTTATATTAGAAGAGTCTAGTATAATATTTTATTTATGTATTTATATATTCTTTATTGCACTACAAATAAAATAAAGTTACAGAAATGAGGTTAACAAAAGGTGGACATATCTCTAAAAGAGATTTCTTCCAGGATGACAAAGTTGTGCAATATTCGAAAAGATTATTTATAACATAAATACGATGTATAAAAAAATATACCTACATATACATACATACAAACATACTTACATGAATATATACATACGTACAAATATATATACATCCATACATATTATACAATACATTAACACAAATATAATCATGAAGTTTTTTTTCTTTAATCGTCAATGATAAGTACTGTCTAATTCTTTGATAAAATGCTCTTTTAATGATGCTCTAAAGGACACTATAGATGAGCTTTCTTGGATAGACTTGGGAAGCTTGTTCCAATGTAATGCAGCATGTACGGAGAAATACTCTTGCATAATTTTTGTGTTACTCTTGAGAATGTGCAGCGTCGGAATGACACATGATCTCCTTTTGCAAGTGAGACTGCTAAAACACTAAGAGCTGTTAAAAGTATGAGTAGTATATAGATTTAGAATAATTTTCACACATGCGCTGTTCCATTATACATTTCATCCCCTATAATGCAGTTTATATTGAGTGGGAAGCGCAATTAAACGGATTCTGTTATAACACCTACACCTACATTTCGATACAACTACTCAAATACGTAGGTTGTAAGCACACGGCTGGCTACTGTCAATAGTCCAACTACAATTACAAACAAATCATGTCTCTCTATAATGTATTCTTCTTTTACGCAACATTGACTCAGTACATCAAA
Organism: Heliconius hewitsoni; assembly: GCA_018230445.1. Lineage (NCBI taxonomy): Eukaryota > Metazoa > Arthropoda > Insecta > Lepidoptera > Nymphalidae > Heliconius > Heliconius hewitsoni. Next base: position 11,685 of record DWAN01002562.1, on the reverse strand, counting down.
ATAATTGTAAATACTGTTCTGTACATTTCAAGAAAAAAAGGAAATCTTATAGGATCACTTTGATGTCTGTCGGTCTGTGTGTAGGAAATAAATATTAAAAACTTGTATTTTTTCTTAGTGCATTTAATATAGTAGTTTGTATTTCGTGTATATGTTACGGGTAATGCTGGAACATGGTTCCAGCATTACCCGTAACATAAACAGTAACATAACAGTAACAGTAAACTTAATATCATACGGGTATAATTAGGTTAGGTCCGAAATTTTTTGGAATAAATTTTAAATCGGTATTTACCCATACTCGCCTGAATCTACCTAAAGCAAAAAGGTTGGGTTATGTTAAGTTAATAAGTGGAATTAAAAAGAAGTTATTATTTGTTGAAGTAACACAATCTACTGTGGCATTTTGAATTGAAAAATTTTCCTGCAGCCTTACAGGAACACTTCTTTGTAGTACATCTAGATTTGTAATTACCTCTTATATAGCCTTGAAAGCGATTGATTATTTGCAAGTTCTCTTAAGTTTTTTTATTTCTGGTGATATATTTTTAATATCAATGATTTTATTCTGATATACAGAAAACTGATTCCTTGAGAATATTTCCTCCATGTTCCATGGACGTTTCCCAGCCAGATCATCACATATCGACTCTTACCGATTTTACTTGACAAAGTTTTCAATTAGATAGAGCCTTCACTTACTGTGGGATTTAAGATATTATAAACGGATATTTGAGATATCCAAAGGAAAGAAGTAAATCACTTACCAGGTAAACGAACTGGTCGATTTTTTAACATTTTTTTTTAGTGTTTTTTGTTAATTGTCATTCCATGTTAAGAAAACATAGGTATAAAAATGTAAACGTAACGAGTTTTGAACCCAGGCCTCTTGGAAATGTTCGACGATTGAAAGGTATATATCATTAAAAGGCAATGTAATTAAATATTGTTCAGCCGTTTGCTTCTTTTTTTACAAAAAAAAAACAAGATTCCCTCTGCCTACTCCGGTAAGTACCTATATTAACACAGTCTCCTTGCAATAATTGTAACTTGTTTGTTCATATAATCAAATTGTAACCGTATATTGGAATAGCATTCAGAATCTTAATTAGAATTAGAATGAGCGTACAGCGCTGTTTTTCGTCAGCGAGCGTTCGTTTCAACATCAGAAAGAAATTATTAGACGCACGCCATATGTTTGCCAATCTTAAATACGTCTTCACTTAGGTCCATAATCTCTAACATTTTAGAAGAATTCGCCGCGGCACAGACTGACCGTAAAAGCGACGGTTGTGGGTTTTCTTCGCTTCGGTAACGAGACAGAGCGCGGAGAGTTTTCTTAGTTATATTTTTTCCTTTACCTGCTGCGGTCCAGTTTGGCGCTTATAGAAGAGTCCCTTGGCACCCTAGGGCCTGACCTGACTCTGAGAGGTTTTAGTGGGTGTTATGAATGACCTACAGCGCATAAGACCAGTCCCACATAAGCCGTTCGAATCGCCACTCGGACTTGGTCGGTATTTTCCTTCACAATAAACACTACTGCTGTTAAGCGCACATAAATTTGTTTTTTATAATATAATATTAAAAATATTTGATATTTATGGCATCTTCTTGAATTACGCTATTTTGTTATATTAAATATAGCAAAATCCGTTGCATATTTTTAAAGACTAAAGTCTATATTGGGGGGCACTCCCACAACTCCCACCCCTGCATCACAACTTGTATAATACAATCAATTTTTTTTTATAAATATATACTGGTGGGAGTGCCCACCAATATACACTTCTTGTTTTACTTTCTAAAATGCAAAGATGACCAATACAATATATTTTTGCGACTGTAAACGCGATTAATTGTGAATTCGATTGCCACCCGAGAAAATAAAATATTTCATATTTTCATTTCCTCGCTCTGGTATCGAGGCAAGCGTAGCGTTAAGTTCCACCACTCAACACACAGCTTCCAGGATTAATCGAGAAGGGAGGAACGAAAGCGTCTTAAAAGGAAAAGAGTGTCTTAATACTTCCGATCCCTACTACGAATCCTCAAGACATTGCGTGTTGAGTGGCAGAATTCCACCTCGCACTATGTCTATATCAAAAGGAGACAGGAATTTGTTCCCCAATAGAGGTAGAATCCCTAACCTAAGCTTTTATGTTCAGACGCCATCACACTAATCCACGACGGCCTCAACTTCTTTATCATAACGAATATCTCGTATGTCAAAGTTCAAAGTACTTTGAGCGGCATTTGAACCCGATATCTCTACTATACGATACGATGCAATAGAGGCAATGAAAATTCTTTACTTCTTTGCTCATATCTATTAGTTTTTTTATAATATGTATATTCCTACTCCGAGCTTCTGCATGTAACTAGAGGCTAGTCGTAGCGCAGAAGCACAAGTTTGTGACTGTAAACGTGACTGGTTGTGGGTTCGATCAGCACTCAAGTAAATTAAATATTTACTTAAAGTTTATATTTTCATTTCTTCGCCTGCCTTTCTTTGTGTAGGATACAGCGTGATTCTGATTGTGCAAATAATGCAGACCTTTGACAGAGTAAAGATAGACGAAACCCATAGAAAAAAACTAGTGCTACAACGATGATTCGTAATAGAGGTGGCATATCAATAAAATATCTTTTTTACAAATGGTCTATATGGTAGTAGCTACCTTACTACCTATATGTTCTCTCTGTCCATATGTAAACATTGCGTGTTGTTGCAGAACTTTGCAAATCCACCAACCATCACGAAGTCTATACCTCCTATACGTTAACTTATTTTTTCTTGTTTTATTTTAGCTTCACGCTGTATCCTACACTTAGTGGGGTAGACAGATGGAACGTAGGAACCAAGTTTAAGGCACTCCTTATTATTTATCTGTTTCTCACTTTCCGCCGAACACTTGAGGCGTCGACTGGCTGAACGTTTACGGGTGTAAACAGAACTGGAAAATAAAAAGGAAAAAAATATTTCTTTCTCCCATTGGGAATCAGATCGACAACCGTCCCGCTTATAGTAAGTTTTTGGATTTCACAAAATTAAAAAAAAAAATACAACATACAATACAGTCGGAAAAAGGCGGCTATTAATTTCTAGTAAGAACATTAAGGTCTAGTGTAAACTATTAATCTGATACGAGAGATCTGTTCAACTAACTAATTATATAAGTAGGCTAACAAATTATATAAGTAGTTTATTAAATAACAACCACTATTTATAATTAACTATTCTTATCAATATTTCGATTTTGGTGCAACAATGGCGTATTTGCATTTTTTTCAAATAGGTATTGCTGGAGAAGAAAAACTTGTAAATAGTCTGACTGCACTGCTGTCTGTAAATACGATGGTTGTACATTCGAATCCCATTTTATTTAATTATTTACATTTCCTCGCCTAGGAAAATCAAAAGGAGTTGAGTTACGTAGCATACAGGGATCTAGGGAACCAGGGTGTGTAAGAATTTGGGCGGAAAGCGAGAGGAATAACTAGATAGTAGATTATTTCCTCTTTTCTTGTCCTGTTTAAGTAAAATTCAGCGTAAGGCTAAAAAGAAAAAAAACTCATGCAAATTTTAATATGATCTCTCTTACCCTCAAAGACTATAAGAATAGCTAAAATTACAAGTAACTCATTAACAATTCATAGCACGGTCTAAGGCGCGCCCAATTCTGCCCACGACGCTCCAAATTACAAAGCCATAAAGACTTCATAATTTTGCATAATATTATGAACGTTATCTTATTTTAATTAGATACGTATTTTACAGAAAATTATCACAAAGTCAAAAGGTTTGTACGCCATCTTACTGCAAGTTGCGTTTTTTCCCGTATAGCACGGAGAGATATATAGTGTATTCAATTTAAATCAGTGATTCCTGAGATTAGAGAGTTCAACCAACCAAACTTTCAGCTTTATATTAGAAGAGTCTAGTATAATATTTTATTTATGTATTTATATATTCTTTATTGCACTACAAATAAAATAAAGTTACAGAAATGAGGTTAACAAAAGGTGGACATATCTCTAAAAGAGATTTCTTCCAGGATGACAAAGTTGTGCAATATTCGAAAAGATTATTTATAACATAAATACGATGTATAAAAAAATATACCTACATATACATACATACAAACATACTTACATGAATATATACATACGTACAAATATATATACATCCATACATATTATACAATACATTAACACAAATATAATCATGAAGTTTTTTTTCTTTAATCGTCAATGATAAGTACTGTCTAATTCTTTGATAAAATGCTCTTTTAATGATGCTCTAAAGGACACTATAGATGAGCTTTCTTGGATAGACTTGGGAAGCTTGTTCCAATGTAATGCAGCATGTACGGAGAAATACTCTTGCATAATTTTTGTGTTACTCTTGAGAATGTGCAGCGTCGGAATGACACATGATCTCCTTTTGCAAGTGAGACTGCTAAAACACTAAGAGCTGTTAAAAGTATGAGTAGTATATAGATTTAGAATAATTTTCACACATGCGCTGTTCCATTATACATTTCATCCCCTATAATGCAGTTTATATTGAGTGGGAAGCGCAATTAAACGGATTCTGTTATAACACCTACACCTACATTTCGATACAACTACTCAAATACGTAGGTTGTAAGCACACGGCTGGCTACTGTCAATAGTCCAACTACAATTACAAACAAATCATGTCTCTCTATAATGTATTCTTCTTTTACGCAACATTGACTCAGTACATCAAAATAATTGTAAATACTGTTCTGTACATTTCAAGAAAAAAAGGAAATCTTATAGGATCACTTTGATGTCTGTCGGTCTGTGTGTAGGAAATAAATATTAAAAACTTGTATTTTTTCTTAGTGCATTTAATATAGTAGTTTGTATTTCGTGTATATGTTACGGGTAATGCTGGAACATGGTTCCAGCATTACCCGTAACATAAACAGTAACATAACAGTAACAGTAAACTTAATATCATACGGGTATAATTAGGTTAGGTCCGAAATTTTTTGGAATAAATTTTAAATCGGTATTTACCCATACTCGCCTGAATCTACCTAAAGCAAAAAGGTTGGGTTATGTTAAGTTAATAAGTGGAATTAAAAAGAAGTTATTATTTGTTGAAGTAACACAATCTACTGTGGCATTTTGAATTGAAAAATTTTCCTGCAGCCTTACAGGAACACTTCTTTGTAGTACATCTAGATTTGTAATTACCTCTTATATAGCCTTGAAAGCGATTGATTATTTGCAAGTTCTCTTAAGTTTTTTTATTTCTGGTGATATATTTTTAATATCAATGATTTTATTCTGATATACAGAAAACTGATTCCTTGAGAATATTTCCTCCATGTTCCATGGACGTTTCCCAGCCAGATCATCACATATCGACTCTTACCGATTTTACTTGACAAAGTTTTCAATTAGATAGAGCCTTCACTTACTGTGGGATTTAAGATATTATAAACGGATATTTGAGATATCCAAAGGAAAGAAGTAAATCACTTACCAGGTAAACGAACTGGTCGATTTTTTAACATTTTTTTTTAGTGTTTTTTGTTAATTGTCATTCCATGTTAAGAAAACATAGGTATAAAAATGTAAACGTAACGAGTTTTGAACCCAGGCCTCTTGGAAATGTTCGACGATTGAAAGGTATATATCATTAAAAGGCAATGTAATTAAATATTGTTCAGCCGTTTGCTTCTTTTTTTACAAAAAAAAAACAAGATTCCCTCTGCCTACTCCGGTAAGTACCTATATTAACACAGTCTCCTTGCAATAATTGTAACTTGTTTGTTCATATAATCAAATTGTAACCGTATATTGGAATAGCATTCAGAATCTTAATTAGAATTAGAATGAGCGTACAGCGCTGTTTTTCGTCAGCGAGCGTTCGTTTCAACATCAGAAAGAAATTATTAGACGCACGCCATATGTTTGCCAATCTTAAATACGTCTTCACTTAGGTCCATAATCTCTAACATTTTAGAAGAATTCGCCGCGGCACAGACTGACCGTAAAAGCGACGGTTGTGGGTTTTCTTCGCTTCGGTAACGAGACAGAGCGCGGAGAGTTTTCTTAGTTATATTTTTTCCTTTACCTGCTGCGGTCCAGTTTGGCGCTTATAGAAGAGTCCCTTGGCACCCTAGGGCCTGACCTGACTCTGAGAGGTTTTAGTGGGTGTTATGAATGACCTACAGCGCATAAGACCAGTCCCACATAAGCCGTTCGAATCGCCACTCGGACTTGGTCGGTATTTTCCTTCACAATAAACACTACTGCTGTTAAGCGCACATAAATTTGTTTTTTATAATATAATATTAAAAATATTTGATATTTATGGCATCTTCTTGAATTACGCTATTTTGTTATATTAAATATAGCAAAATCCGTTGCATATTTTTAAAGACTAAAGTCTATATTGGGGGGCACTCCCACAACTCCCACCCCTGCATCACAACTTGTATAATACAATCAATTTTTTTTTATAAATATATACTGGTGGGAGTGCCCACCAATATACACTTCTTGTTTTACTTTCTAAAATGCAAAGATGACCAATACAATATATTTTTGCGACTGTAAACGCGATTAATTGTGAATTCGATTGCCACCCGAGAAAATAAAATATTTCATATTTTCATTTCCTCGCTCTGGTATCGAGGCAAGCGTAGCGTTAAGTTCCACCACTCAACACACAGCTTCCAGGATTAATCGAGAAGGGAGGAACGAAAGCGTCTTAAAAGGAAAAGAGTGTCTTAATACTTCCGATCCCTACTACGAATCCTCAAGACATTGCGTGTTGAGTGGCAGAATTCCACCTCGCACTATGTCTATATCAAAAGGAGACAGGAATTTGTTCCCCAATAGAGGTAGAATCCCTAACCTAAGCTTTTATGTTCAGACGCCATCACACTAATCCACGACGGCCTCAACTTCTTTATCATAACGAATATCTCGTATGTCAAAGTTCAAAGTACTTTGAGCGGCATTTGAACCCGATATCTCTACTATACGATACGATGCAATAGAGGCAATGAAAATTCTTTACTTCTTTGCTCATATCTATTAGTTTTTTTATAATATGTATATTCCTACTCCGAGCTTCTGCATGTAACTAGAGGCTAGTCGTAGCGCAGAAGCACAAGTTTGTGACTGTAAACGTGACTGGTTGTGGGTTCGATCAGCACTCAAGTAAATTAAATATTTACTTAAAGTTTATATTTTCATTTCTTCGCCTGCCTTTCTTTGTGTAGGATACAGCGTGATTCTGATTGTGCAAATAATGCAGACCTTTGACAGAGTAAAGATAGACGAAACCCATAGAAAAAAACTAGTGCTACAACGATGATTCGTAATGATTTTGTTATAATCACAAGAAACTAAAAAACGCTTCACGCTGTATCTGAAAGAGTGAAGAAATTGAAATAATTCAGTTATTTCCTGGATTGGGAATGAAATTCACAACCGTTGTGACTGCAAGTCAGAAGCTGTGCCACTGCGCAACGACGACCTCAGATTTATCAGTCTATTAAAGTACATACATTATTATCTACAAAATAAACCGAATAATTGGTACTAGTTATCTTAACTAAGTAAATAATATAATATACGTAACCTACATTACAGTCAGTTTTACAACTTCATAAACTCGATACAAAAAACAAAACACAAATTAAACATAATACTATAAACGGAACCTAGCGTTAGAACACTCCGCTTCCAATTTACCCCCGAATTCTGGACATATTGTGTGTTAAGTGGCGGAACTTAACCTCGCCCTTTGCCTCGAGGCAAAGCGAAGAAATGAAAATATAAATTTAAGTAAATTTTTCATTTCATCGAATGGGAATTTAACCCACAACCAGTGGCGTTTACAGGTACATACTTAAACTACATATATGTTTTATTACAATTTAAACAGAATATACAGTCGAGTACAGTATAGGTAGCGCAGCACAGCGTGCGAGTGTAAACGCTACGGTTGTGGGTTCGATTCCGACTCGAGGACGAAGTAATTGTTATTACTTCGCCAATACGAACGACGTTGATTTCCACCGCTTAACGCAACATGTTTCAAAAATTTGGCGGTACGTGGGTACGGAGCGTCTTAACCATGGGTGCCCTTGGCCTACTCAGCTATATTCCGAATGCAGCTTGAAGCTATGTATAATTACTTTTCTAACTTCATCAGCTTGACCCAAATATAAAACACAAATAAAATACAATATACACATATAATAACAATATCAACATACACTAAATCAGATGCAAATAAACAAAATTGTTCATACTGACAGCAGAAAAAAGATAAATTTAGAAACTGTAAAATACAAGCGTTCATGCGTTTTTCGTAAAACAGCATATGTTTACTTTTGCCTTATCGTAGCCTTCGAGTGAAATAATAACACTCGGTGCGCTATCAGATCACTATTAAAATAATATATTTTTATACATAGAAGAGGAGGCAATTAAATACTAGTGTTGAGATACTCCGTCCCTTACACACCGCCCAACTTCAAAGTCATGGCGTGTGGATTAGCGGAACTTAACGCCGCGCTTTGCTCTGTTGACCAGAGCGTCAGACTCGATTTATTCCCCCGAGTTGTAATCGGACCCACAACCGTCGCGTTTACAATCTAACGATGTATCGCTACGCCAAGTCGGCCGCAAAAATTAAAATAAATATTAATAAATAATAATAAAATATTACTTACCAACTTTTTACAGACAGACGCACATATCCACTTTAATCACAACAACACGAAGTAAGTTTATATATATAATTATGACATATTATGACAGCAAATTATTTTTTTTCGTGCCAAAATTTTTAAAGGCAAACATCACAAAGCTCGAGAGCAAAAACACATGGATTTACGGAAAATTTGTGAAAAATCCGGGAAAAATCGACAACCGCTCACTACAGCGGATGAACTAGTACTGTAAAATGAAACTGAACAGAGCTGTATACAGCAGATCTATAAGAGAAAGTACATATATCTGTCCTTTTCAATCGTACACGTTCCATTCTACCATCTCGCTCAGTTCATTATCCTGGCCACTTACAAACCAAAAAACGTCTGACAAAAATATCGAATTACACACTCACTACGCGTAGAATGGAACACTATGTTTTTCCGAAATAAACTTTATTGGATTTATTATTATAACTGCTGAAATTTTCACTATTTTAGCGAAAAATAAACTATTTCATATATTTTTTTTATTAATTTTCTTATGAGAGTATTGCAAAAATGTTATTTAAATTCAAAATATTCTGGCTGAATACAAATTGATCTTTTTGTTTAGTTATTGTTTATGATTTTTTTGAGAATTTGGCGGGAAACAATACTGTCAAATATGTCAGTGACATACCAGTTATAAATCCGTTAGAGACGTATATAACAATAAAGTTATTATAGTAGTATATAAATACTATCGACTTTTTTTTAAGCTTTTACTTTTTACTTGGTTTACCAAGTGCTAAGAAACTGTGTTCCCCACGCACCGCCAAATTTTTGAGACTTTTCCTATAAAATGGGGAAACACAACGCCGCGCTTTGATCGATCCTGTATTGAGTTATTGTTTTAGCATCACTAATATATTTTACTTTTATTGTCCATATTATTGAATTGTTATGACAGTATGTAAATAATTAATTAAATGTATGTCTCTAATTTCAATAGATTTTGCTCGTTGTTTATGAGTTTTACTTTACAAGAATATTAATTTTATCAGTGTTTTCTTTTTTAGTGATAAAATTTTTAAGAATGAATTTAAAAAATCTATTCACGTCCTCACAATTTTCCTGCACAGTTTCCTGCTGTGCAGAAAAATTATTAAGATACTCTGTTTCTTTGTGTACCACTTTTTCGATCGCCAAATAATGGAAACGCCGTCCTTCGCCTACCAGAGCTCAAAGCGGGGAAAAGAATGGAAAACCAACAAGCAACCACCGCTTTTGCAGTTTTTTTAGTTAGTTTTGCGACGGCCCCATTATAGAAATAAAATATGGCACATTTTGTAAATTATAATATAAAAAATATCCAAATAATTTACTCAATTTATATCTAAACAGAATAGAAGAATACAGATTACACAAGTCCAAACAGGAAACATGTGTGTTTTTACCAAAATTGATATCAGTCGCTAAGCAATACCATTTACCGGGATGAAATGAAAATTATCTAAATAAAATGAAAATTTGTTCAAATACTTTTATCAAATATATTTTGCAAATATGAAAAACAAGATACACACTCGAGAAAGATTCCCACTCGAGGAAATCAAATATTTAATACTTTGATTTCCACGCGCAAATAACGAGGCAAAGCGCGCATTGCCTCCAGAATTTGGAAGAAAATAGGGAACAGAAGTGTCTTAATGGGAACGGAGTGCCTTAAAACTAGATTCCAGGGTTAAATCTGCCTACCTGGCCATGTGTGTGATACAGGATGAAGGTAATAAAAAATATCAATAAAATATATAATAACGTAATATTCTGTCCTATTTATTTTTGAGGCCAGTCGTAGCGCAGCGGAACGAAGTGTGATTGGTTGTGGGTTCGATCCCCACTGGAGGAGATGAAATATTTACTTTAATTTCAATTTCCATTTCTTTGCTCTAGTGTCGAGGCTAAGCGCGGCGTTGATCTCTGCCACTCAACACGAATTCGGCAGAAAGTGGGGAACGGAGTGTCTAATCACTACGTTCCCTCTGCCTACCCTGGTGTGTGCAGGATACAGCGTGAAGCTGATTTAGATTTAGATTAATATTATAAATATATAAATAAGAGAGGATGGATGGAAAGATATTATAAATGTATAAATAATATAATGTATACATCAAAATAATCAACGTGGGCTATAATTTATGTAAACATTTTATATAATTTAGCTTTATAATAACAATAAGCTTAAACTGACGCAAGCGCGTCTAGATTAAGGTAAGTATGATATAGTGACTATTAGTTGGCTCGGCAGACGGTGTCCTGCCGTGCCATGAATGGGCTGGAAAACTTAAGGCCTATCGGAACGGAAACAAACGAGATTCTTCATTTACTTCTTAATTATACTACTATTAAAAAAATATATGCTTATAAAAATTTTAATACAATACTTATGAGGCTGCCGTGTGAATGTAACGCAACGTTTGTGGGGTCGATCTCTACTCGAGGGAGTAAATTATTATTTCTTAATCTTTTCATTTCTTCGCTGTGGTACGATGGCAACATTCCGGCGTTCAGTTCCGCCCCACAACATGCAATACCTCTAAAACTTCGGCGTAAGGTGGGAAACATAGTGTCTAAACCCTACGTTCCCGCTAAATCTGATTTGATTTGATTGATATAGGTACGTATATTATTATCTTTACATAATTTGTTACTTAGAAGTTAGAACTAGGATGATATCTCTGAAGGTCACACATCATGTTTTATCCGTGATTTTATCTTTTTATTTATCATTTGTAAATTCGACGTTGAGTAAATATTTAAATTCTACAGTAAAAGAGATTAATAAGTTGGCGTGACAAACCTTGAAGATTTCTGTAAATTTAGGACTCTAAAAGACGAATCGTTGGACCAAACAGGCCAGGCTGACAAATAATCAAGATTTTGTGCCGTGTGATCCCGGCCTAGAATAGGATCATCCTGGTACTGGTGGTGT
>DWAN01002561.1:0-14905 GCA_018230445.1 Heliconius hewitsoni | reverse complement strand
AGTATTTATCTTTCCTAAGTGTGGATTAACACTTTAAAAATGTTTAAAAACATAGCATACCTATTAAGAATGTTTGTTTATCTTAGCTTTGAGCTGTATCCTGCACATTGCAGGGTAAGCCGATGGAACCTAGTGTAAAAATGCTGATAATATAAAATGTTTCATTTCCTCGAGTAACCCTCAAACTCACAATCTATCTCCCAAATTTTCGAAGTATTGTGTGTTGAGTGGCAGAACTTGATGCGGCGCTTTTGCCTCAGTACAAAAGTGAAGAAATGAAAATATCAATAAATTATAATTAATTCCCTGAGTAGGAATCAACCCTCAACTGTTGATCTACAGCCACACATTTGTGCCCTTATGTAACTACAGCTTCAAATTCTTAATTGTTTATACTTGTTATAACTCATTTACATTGTTAGCATTTCTTTAAAAAGATTTTGAGAAATTTATGTTATCCAAAGACCTTTGTTAATATTGGCAAGAGATAATGCTATTTCAGAAGGCGAGGGATTGCTTCTACACATTTTTTTTTAAGTTTTCTATAAATATTTTTCTATCTTAAATGTGTTAACTTTTAAAATGTTAGGAATAGTTGTTATAAAGTATAAGGGCTAAAATGTTACTAATGATTATTAACTGCTCAATGCTTACCACAAGATAAGAAAGAATTTCTTTTGGCAATATTCCTAATGCAAATCCTAAACTTGTTGTGAAATAAGCAAGTGATGTAACAAGCACAATAGGTGCAGCTAGATAACCCTTAAATTTCAATACATAATATACAAGCACATAAATTTGTAGTAAAATTATTGGATATTCCATGTATGTCATGACACTATAATTGTTTGTATAATTATAAAGGGTCATAATTGTAAACCTGAAATAAAACAATATTAGAAATTTACTTGAGTTATAATTTGAAAATGTATTAAATAAATCTGTTATGTTGCATAAACACCTAGAAGCTTGTTATTTGGTTGAATAGCTACTCAAAACTTACATAAGTATCTTCTAATAGTGATATATGTTTAAAAACATACCCTGTAATTTCCATGAGCATAGCTTGTAAATATATTCCTTCTGCTGATTGTTTCTTTCTGATATAGATAATTTGTGGCACTTTTAAGAATAAACATGATAAAACTGTTAAGGTACTGATCGCATTTGCCACTATTTGCACCGTTTGCGAGTCCATGTTGAATGTATCCTGAAATCAATTATAGTAGTGCTTTAACATTATAAACAAAACAAGGTCAGAGAGGTAATTGAAAAGAAAATTGTTCTAAATAGATGTTGGCAGGGGTCTTCAGTTAGCACTCAATTGTCCCGCCACTAAATTGTCAACAAACAAGGTCACATTAAATTATTGCGAACTAATTACGAATTATTCTACTGTGTTAATATCAATACATTTTCTTTTATCAAATATGCTAAAATATATATTTATTTTAATAAAGCTGCGAGCTAATATAATAAAATCAGAAGAATATTTATAATATTGAATTTAAGAAAATAGAATAACCTAACAGAAGATATAATATCTAAACATTCTAACTTGTTTGTGTGATCTTGAAAATTACTTTGTCACAAGCAATTAATTAATTTTTAAAATAAATACATATAAATTTTGTAAGCATTTCTTAATTCTTAAAGGCAAGGAACATTATAATACTCTAAGGAGAAAGGGATTTATTGTTCAAAGGAATGATTGCCATTTTCAATTTTAAATATTAGTGTCAAAAATAAAAGTGACAGAGAACAACAAAATAAATGTTCACATTTTTTTCTTATTTTTGTTATAAAGTATAACTATAATATTGAAGTGATTTATAAATATATTTTGCCATAGCTTAAACAACTTAAATTTTAATTGTATTACTTTGTTACTATTACGATATTTTCATGCAACTATCCAGTCGGCTATTTTAGTTTTTACTAGACATGGGCGTTATGTAAGTAACGTAATCGGTTTCAGAAACTGTTTACGAGTCCAATAATCGCATAACTAGTTTCGGGGATAAACATAACAATTATTTCACATACGTAGTTTCTGACAGTAAGCACTAAGCAGTAACATATTTGTCAAAAGCAGTTGCAGTACAACTGTAACTTATTTCAAATAGATTATATTATAAAAGAGTAAAGTCAGTTACATCGATTCTAACATACTCGCGTCTCGCACTATCTGACTACGTTTCGAACGAAAAGAGAGACAGCAATGGATCGAATTTGTATGCATTGTACATTATTTTCATATCCATTCTTAGAACAAAAACGTCATTAATTAATATGATTGATTACACACTCCATGAAAAGATAAAGTGATGCTAAAAATTTGAATTAGTAAATGCATAAGTTAAATTCTATGGAATTAAAAATAGTACTATAAAAAGAAAAAGTAAACTAATTATAAATAATATTTTTGAATATTTTATGATAGTGAAATTAAAAAAGCGAACCTATTTATAAGTAACGATTATTATTATTAAATATTTAAGCGGACTTTATTATATTATTAAGTGAATATAGCTTAAAAAAATAATAAAAAAATCACACAATCAACATACAATTTTTTTATTATAATTTTTTTTTTAACATTTGAATTAATTAATTATATATATATATATGTATATATATGTGTATATTTGAAAAATATTAACTTTTTTTTCAAAATACGTAAACATGTGTCTGTAAACATCCTTTTAAAGTTTAAATATATCGTTGCACACATGTTTACGTATTTTGAAAAAAAGTTAATATTTTTCAAAAATTAAAATTCTAGGAGTATAGGCAATTAATACGTTTCATATTAATAAGATAGGTAATATAATTATAAGTATTTTCGTAATCAGCGAAGTGGGCGTAACTCGCGCCCGGTGCATAATACCTGTCCAGCGCCCCCCAGACGAACATCATATAATTGTATATATAAAGTATACTCCCAATTTAATATATTTAAATAGTTTTGCAGACCTTTTGGCGCCCCTTTGTAGGTAGCGCCCGGGGCATGATGCCCCCCCTTGCCCCTCCCTCACTATGCCACTGTTCGTAATCATAACACTTTTAACCGTTATGATTACATTTAACGTTTTCTGTAGTCATAAGTATAAAAGTAAGCGTAAGCAAATGCTTAGTAACTAGTTACAAAAATAAGCAGTTTTGAAAACTAGTTACTCGTGTGTACCTGAAACTAGTTCCAACCGATTATGCCTAAAAGACGTTACGACCCACGTCTAAAGTTTTTACGACGTATGCATGCATGTTGTTTTCTGAAGACGTGTCATATTATAAAAGTACATTTTTAATGTAATCATCATCGGGGAATAAAGCTCTGCATGCTAAGATTATTATAACCCGAAATAAACAGTACGTTAGATAACCTCTTTTCATGGCAATATTAAAACAAAAGCTCGAGCGACCTTTTTTGCGACCGATGTTTGACACCTAAATCATAATCACGTTTTATTATTAAAAACTTTATGTGTATACTCATTTCATTGAAATATACCAAAGAAGAAGATACCAAATCTCCACGTAAAATATTCAAGTTTTTGAAGGTTTTTTTCTTAAAATATATTTTTGTAGACACTGAATCATTAAACTTGTCTATACTATTTGTTTATTATTTAGTTAAGTATTTAATATAATTTTCATCTTCTTAAAACAATTTACCAATAATGAGTAAACACAAGAAAATTGAAATTAGTGCGTTTCGGAGAACTGCCAAAGCTTTTATAAACGTTTGGCTTCCATCTATACGCTTGTGAGCCCGATAATATGTTCCTGACACAGTTATTTCAGGTATTGCATTAGGCTTGACAGATTTATATAATATTATAGAAAAAAAAGGACGCTAAAAAATCGGTAGAAAATCAATAAATGTCAGGTTAATATTAGTTAAAAACAACATGAAAGAAGTAATATTTTATTACATTATTAGTATGTTAAATATAACAAATAAATTTTATTTGCATACTAAAATAAATTAATATATTTTTATGAATTTAATTTGCGTAATATAATAAACTTATATAAATTTATACACTTATAATGGCTTTGAATTTTATTTATTCTGAATTAACAGTAAAGTAATACACTAAGAACAACGTTTTTATATATTTTAGTCCATTCGCCAATTGCCATCCTCATGTGTACATGTATATTTTTTACCAGTTGATAGTGAATATTATTAAAATATCAGGCAGCAAAATACATTTGTTCGGCACGAACTCATGGGGGAAACGCCTAAAGTGTAAACACGTTGCAAGCGTTTGCCGCAAGCTCCCTTTGTTCTTTGTTCAAAAAACGTCGAACATTCAAAAAGCTGTCGCAAGCCATCACAAGCCATGAAAAACACATTGATCTTTGTAGAAGCTTGGTAAACCTTTACAAGCGTATAAACGGGCAACTAAAGGGAAACGGCAAAGGCAAACTATATATTCACCAAATTTCAACATACTGAGCTTTGCCTGAAAAATATCTTGTCAAATTATTATCATCTCTTTGTAGGTAGTAGTAGGTTTTTTTGATAACCTTTTATATATTTAAATAAAAAAGATTCTATTTACTTTTGTTAAGTGATGATAAACTATATTTCTTGTAGAAATAGCCAGAAATATTTTGTATGTCTATTATAAAGATATAGTGAGGTCATAAATATTTTTTAAACCATTTTTAGGATTCCTTACCTTAAAA
Organism: Heliconius hewitsoni; assembly: GCA_018230445.1. Taxonomy (NCBI): domain Eukaryota; kingdom Metazoa; phylum Arthropoda; class Insecta; order Lepidoptera; family Nymphalidae; genus Heliconius; species Heliconius hewitsoni. The sequence goes on along the minus strand of DWAN01002561.1, from coordinate 10,207 downwards.
GTTCAAAACGTATCCCTTGTAGGATCACTTTATGGTCAGGGGATTTCAGCTTGTCAACTTTTATAATTTATATTTCCTATTGGCCGTTTTCACGATTATGAAAATAATACAATTCATTGTTGTATGTATCAATCTGTTGGCAAATGCAGCACAATAAAAGTATTATAGGTGGAATGCTGTGGATGTTTAGATGAGAGCTTTATTGGATTTTGTGTCTGTTTATCTCCTTTTCTTCTTTCATATTTCTAGAGTTTAAGTCTCTTATTTTTCTTTATTTCTTCGCTTCCCAGCTCTGTGCTGGTCCTGGGTTTTATTTAAGTACTCATCACACTTTCTGGGGATGTTATTACTGTGATAGATTTTCCTCTTCGTTGGTAGACACGACTGATGAGGTTGATCTCTTCATTCTCAATGATCGCTCACCAACTCGTAGTATTAATCCTAATCGTAACCCTAAGACTGCTATTTTTCCATTTATTGCTATTACCTTTCCTTATCTTCTCCTTCTCTTATTTTTCAACTATCTTGGTCCGTCCATCCTTCCACCTATGGTAGTGATCATTTCCCAACTTTAATAGAATATCTAAATAAATCAAATAAATCAGCTTCACGTATGTATTTCGCACACAGCAGAGTAGGCAGAGATAACCTAGTGTTAAGACACTCCGTTCCCCACTTTCCGCCAAATTCTGGAGACACTGCGTCATCCCCAAAAGACTTAAATTACTCAATGAGGCCGTCGTGGCGCAGTCAATACAAACGGTCTGGATTCGATCCTCACTCGTGAAATTAAATATTAATTTAAATTTATATTTCCATTTTCTTCGCTTTGGTGTCGAGGCAAAGCGCGGCGTTGAGTTACGCCATCCAACACGCAATGCTTCCTGGATACGGCGGAAAGTGGAGAATGGAGTGTCTTAGCACTAGGTTCCCTCTATTTACCCTGCTGCGTGAGGGATACAGCGTGAAGTTTCACGCAGCAGGGTAAATAGAGGGTAAATACGATTTGAATTAACATTTTTAATTTATTCTATTTGGTAACAAGGCAAATATGACGTTGAGTTCCGCGACTCAATACACTATGCCTCGTAAATTCGCCTTGGGCATGCATGTACACCTGTACATCTGTCCAAGATCAGGGTCAGGGACCAATCACTGTGTGAATGTGGACTGGATGATAAAATGAATTATATGAAGTCTTTCCATATAAAGTTTCTTGTCCCCTTAATGTTCAATGTTTGTTAATACTCTACTACTCTGCTATGTGCAGAATACAGCGAGAAGATGAAGAAAAATTTTATAATGTCCATATGTAGAAAGGCTTGTTAATATAACAATTTGATTGTGTGTTATATAACACACAATCAAATTGCAATATTTCAACCCGAAAATAGTGTATGCATCAGAAAATTGTCCGTAAAATCATCATAATAACAACATGCATAAAACTATTGATGGAAACCTAATACTAAATGAGGATAATAACTTTATACCTAATATTCAGTGTTATCACTACTCAAGAGTCCGTGCTGGACGTGACGGAGGCGTAAGTCGCAATATAAAGATGATACGAAAATAAATAACCTACCTTAACATGAAAATCCCAAAAAAACTTGGGTAAAAAACTGTTATATGTAATTTGTCCATAATTTATTATGTATGCGTATTTTATTTTAGCATATAGCAATTAAGGCACAAAGAATCTAGTATTGATAAGCTCCGTTTCCCATTTTCCGCCAAGTTTTCGATACTTTGTTAAAAAAGAAAAATTGATTCACCCTACAATCGTTGCGTTTAATTATGGTCTTACTTAGTACCTATCTATAGTCTCAAATATATTATTGTTTAAAATATAACGTCTAGGTATGTACATACGTGAATACGTAATATACAAAGGCGTGGAGGTAAAGCGGGTCGATAGCAAATGCCTTTGTAAAACGTTTTTCCTTTGATCTTGAAGTTAATGCTGTTGGCCATATTGGACTTTACAGCGACAGGGTGGGTAGGGAAGAAGGTATCATATCCTTGAGAAATTGCAAGTACTACGTGGCTGCTGAGAGGAATGCGACGGCCGTCGGAGGGCGTCCCCTGCGGGACTCAGTTCAGACCGTTATCGTAGTTATCGGGCTAAATACATAAACCTAAAATCATACTGTATTTATGTTGTCAAACTAGTACCTAATACTAGTATTATTTAATTTTGTTATTTCTGAATATTCCTTTTCTTCATTCAATCAATTAATTTAATCAAACACAAAAATAATAAAAATATATAGGCACTAGATCAATTTTCACTGAACCATACACTTTAATAAATTACTTTATTCACATCTTGGCTGTAAAAGCATGTTCATGGGAAAATCTATATTTATAAACTAATTTAACTAATGACATTCAAAACGCAGCTAAATCATGTTTGGACTTTGAGTGTGAGTTTAAATACTTTAGTGACAAACACGAGTCAAAAAAATATCTTTCTAATAAACGATCTTAGTTTCGATGTTGTTTCGGACATTTATAGAGCGATAGTTTGTATGATAATACGAAAGGCCTACTATAAAGTTATATTGGGGAAAAAAAGCAGACTATTTTCCAATTTTCTTCAAAAAACCGATTTTTTCAAAAAATCAAAAATTCCCATATTTCTGCTGAACCACTGAAAATTGCTAATGCATGTATAGTAATAAAATGGATGGGTACAAATGGCTCTAGCCATAAATAGTATTGGAAAAAATCAATACAGGTTTTATCATGAAAAAAGTCAAATATTGGGCATGAACGTTTTTTATGGATGTCAATTCCCGCGATGCAATGTACACGTATGCTGGCTAAAACTTACGTCCAAAAAAAGCCCGCGATAGCATATGTATGTATCTGTATCTTCTAAGTATAACCTAACATTAACCATTTTTATTTTTATTATAATAACTAAACTTTTTAGAAAATATATAAAAATTTGGACGTAGCAGGATTTGAACCCGCGCCTAAAACGTATTTTTCTTTCCTAAGTGTGGAACAACACTTTAAAATTGTAAAAAAATATTTTAGCAACTATTTTCATTGCATTATGCAATTAAATACATTAGATACGTTGTGCATGTAGATTGACTATAATTGCCCTTTATGTCATAAACTTTTAATTAATAACTTACAAGAAATCAGAAATTTAAAAAGCAGAGGCAGGTCCACCATCTTGGTATTGTCGACCGTAACTTCTAAAGAATATTTAGTCTTGCCATAATTATTTTTATTGTATCTAACATTTGTTACTATTACATTATGTTACTTTAGGAAATTAATAAATAAAACTATTCAAAATACTTATATAAAGTTTATTCGAAGTGATCTGCATTGGTTGCATTATAGTTCTTTAGACGTTGAGACTAGTTAATTGTTAACTAGTCTCAACGCAACACGCACTCTTTTTATGGAAAAAATCTTCACTACAAATTGTATGGGTTGTTTTTGGAACTCCAAATTATCATGGCGTTTAGAGCAAACATTACTTTCTAAAACTGATAATAAATAAGATAAAAAAGACAAGGAAGAGTCAGTTTCGCCCACCGAGAGTTCCGTAAAATATTATAGCTTTTTTGAAATGCAGGCTTAGCTTAGCCAGAGCCCTATGATTTGATACCTCACTTGAACTAGCGGCTTTAACAACAAATTTTGCCCCCTTTTTTAAGGCTATTATTTTTTAGGATTTAACAAAAAAAGTATAATTTCAGATTTTTAGATGGACTAGTACTACTTGTAGATGCTAGTTGCCACATTTCATAATTCTTGGTTAACTGGAAGTACCCTATTGATTTTGATTTCATTTATAGCATTGAAATACGCGATTTTTGTTATTCAAGGCTATTATTTTTTAGGGTTTGACCACAAATGTATAGTTTTTTCCTGATCTAGAACTGTCTATAAATGCTAACTACCAAATTTCAAAATTCTAGGTTAACTGAAAGTACCCTATTAATTTTGATTACCTTTATGGTGTCGAAATACGCGTTTTTCGCTATTTAAGGATATTACTTTTTATGATTTAACTACAAATGTATAGCTTTCAGATTTTTTCCTAAACTAGTACTACCTGTAGCTGCTAGCTGCCAAATTTCATAATTATAGGTCAACCGGAAGTACTCTATGAATTTTAATTCCCTTGATATTGTCGAAATACGCCATTCTGCTAGATTTTTCTACTACATTTGACACAGTTGACTTCGATGTTCTATTAGCAATTTTAAGATTTATTAACTTCTCCTCGAAAGCAACGGAATGGTTTTCCTCTTACCTTCACGAAAACAGACAAAATATCAAGCTTGACGGAAAAGCTTCACCAATCATGTCATCTTACCACCTTTTCGTCGATGATTTACACAGCTGCAGCAATACGCGATATATCAAATGCAATTAATAAAATTAATTCAGATTTACGAACTATAAGTTCCTGGAGTAGATCGTTAGGGCACTCTACTATTCCCAACAAGTCTCAGGTTTGTATATTTGACAGCTGTTCAACAACAAACAACTATCAACTGAAACAACTGAAACAATTGTCTAAATAACTTACTCCTTTACTCTCAATTTTATATGACAATGTTTGTTTGGATGACAATGGTTTATTTATTTTATTTTTTTGTTTGGAGGTTAGCGAGAGTGTTAAGAATCTGGGAATCAGAATGGATGATTCTTTTTTCCGGTCGTCTCACGTATCAGAGCGTATTCGTAAGGTCTTTTGTACCATAGGTACATTGAGGAGATGGAAGAAATCTTAAGAAGACAAAAAATTCTCTGGCCCACGCTCTGCTTCTTCATATCCTAGATTATACTGAATCGTGCCACTTAGATCTGTCCCAGCAACTATTGAACAAACTTCAAACGTTATACTTAACGCAGAAAAATGTTATTACATTACATTCACTCGTAATCACGTTGAAACCAAAAAAGTTGAAAGTAAGTATGTATCCAGTACTTTATCGCAGATTCACCATTAAAACGCGTTAGCAGCATCAAAGATCTAGGTGTGATATTCGAGCGAGAAGTTGACCTTTACTCCACACATACATAATATGAACACAAAATACTCAAAAATGCTAAGTTTTGTTCTTAGGAACAGCAAAATATTTCGAAATTATAATACTAAAATAATATTGTATAAAAGCTTAATAAGATGCATTTTAGAATATGGTAGCGTAGTGTGGAGGCCGCATTATGCGACACACTGTTTGCGAATAGAGAGGGTGCGAAAGCGTTTCCTTTATCATCTGTCATTCGCTCATGGTAGGGCCAAAGAAATAAATTCATAAAACAAAAAACTGGTACATTTCAAAATGCATACTTTAAATAACAGAAGAAATTTGTTATACTTAAACTACTTTCAATACAATTTCAATTCTTAAAGGTACAAACGAAAATCCAGATATAATATCCCAATTAAGATTTAATGTCCCGCATCGGTATCCGGTACCGGTATCCATGCAAGCCATTTACGCTTCTAGTAAGACCTCTCCGTAGAATAATCTTGGGTAGGAACTCACCGATTTCACTACTATCTTAAGTATTCAACGACAACAAAGAAGTCTTAGACCCATTTGCAGACGCATTGTCTAAATATAAATTTAAAATAGTACGCCACATTTTAACGAAATAGATAATTTCGTTCAAAATTAAGTCTAATATTTTTATTTATAAATTGTTAATCGAATTAAAATGGTAATTGAGTATTTTTTTTTAATAATATATTTTAATGTGTTTTGCATTAGTAACTTAAATTCTATTTTGTTTTTTGAAATTGTAAACAAACAATGAAAATTTTTTGTATAATATTGCATGCCGTATCCACTTGAAAAAATGTTGCATTTAGTCTTAAGTTTAATTTTCTATTTCTTTTCTTTGTGATATGGTACTTCACAAGAGGATCTACTAAATAAATAAATGAATAAAATAAAAACACAATTAAAAAATAAATGAACCAATTTAGTAATGTAACAAAGTTAAGTATATATTTAAATAATGATTTCATTTTCAGATTTTTTTAAAAAATATATAGACTCTTGGCACGTTTGATATTTATAAGTAAATAATTCCATAGACGGGCAGCTTTAGTTTTGTAACACTACCTTAAGTTTGTAAGTGGTTTTTTCCTATGCCTTACAATCCTTGAATTAGTACGGAAGCCTCGGTAAGTGAGTCCTAGTGGCACTTTGCTTAAAATTCGCCACATAATCTAAGCCTACTTTCTACCTACAATTATGAACTTCGGTAAGAAGACAGAAGATTACTTATTTATTTTCAATATGGGAAGATAGCTCGGTATGTTTTATTCAACAATGTATACAATGTATACAAAGTAGACGTACAAAGCGACCGGGATAGTTATTGTCTATTTGAGTTTTTGATCTTCAAACAGCTTACGTCATAAAGCCGGCTAGCTGCCGCCGAGTCGCCAACCCTGGCGTGAAATTCGTGTAGATTATTGCGCAAGGATTTCTTTTCCTAGACGGCGCATCTCAACCCCATACCAAGAAGTCTCCCTCCACACCCTAGCAACTGATCGGCACCTACCATCTAAATAAGCCAAGATTAAAATGTATTTAAGTAAAAACACAGTGGAGGAATATAAGAGACTTACACAAACGCACACACCTTTCAGATGAAGTTTTAATAATATAGTTTTATAATTTTACATCGGTGTCTTATTGGACTCGTGTGTTTTATATATTTTTGTGAGCATAACCTAATTATACATAAATAATGATAAAGAACTGATGATTTCTGACACAGAGCTTTAAATATATGGTGACCAGATTCATGAGAAAATGTAAGTAATCTATTATAAACATTTTATTCGTAACGTTTCGATCTGAGCACATATACATATTTTTCACAGAACTTGAATGAAATTTATAACCTATTTGAGTAAAATAATTGTGAATTATGAAGTTAGTAAATAAAGTGTTTACAAAATGAACGATACTATTTATTTTCAATATTATTACTTATTTAATTTATCTAATGAAATATACATTATCTATAGAAAGCTATATTCTAGCAAAGAATTTAACTTAAATACATTTCGCTAACATATATGATATCTATTTTTCTAATAATATTTGTCACGTATTATTTACATTAATATTAATTATATACTTTTAACTAAGTTTTACTTATTGTGTTACAAAACTGTATAAGTATCTATCTATTGAAAAATAATCTAAAGGATATTTTTATAAAGTGACCGATCTTAATTATTATCTAATTTGTAATATACTACACAAAAAATCAAGGAATGTTTAATATAAATGACTATTATTAACTTAAACTGGGACTCAGGATTCAGACTATATTTGTAAGAGTTATGTTCATAAAATTTCATTATTCATATTTTTGACAAGTAAAAAGTTAATTAGAAATAGATAACAGGATGATTTAGATATTTATAAAGACTTCTGCAAGCACTTTGAACCGCTACCAGCGGCTCAAAAAGCAGTACTGCTGAAAAGGCGACCGCTGAAATATCTGCAATCTCCAAAATATTTCGAAGAGAATCAGGAGAGGGTTAGTTTAGAAAAATATAAAAATAATTCTCTTCGTAAAGAGATTATTTTTGAACAATTTTAGATGTTTCATAAACAATTCAGAGGTAGGTCGACATCTGGCAATATAACGGGAATGCGTCACTATCCAATAAAATAGGTTAATAAAGGTTAGAGTTAAGATAATGAGTCATTATGCGCTGTGAATACAGGGTAATCTAATGTTCATGCCGCTACAATAAGAGCTATATAGATGTCTCGAAAAATATTGGCATTTTTCGATTAACAAAATTTTCTAGTTTAAAAGAAAATAGTGTTCAACGGTCGTTCGTATCATATGTCATATATTGTTCTCAAGTGAAATACATACGTTTTTGCAATAGGGGTGTGTTTTTCAAGTATGTGAAGATGAACAATATGTATTTTAGGTTCTCTGTTTTTATATAAAGACCAGCGACCCGCCCACTTCGCTTCGCTCGCACGATTATTTATTACGATCATGCTGTAAGTTTATTACTACTTTACATCTCAGTACTTTCTGTTTTTTTTCTGGCTTCTCACTGTATCCTGCACATAGACAGGGCAGCACGACAGGCAAAAGGAACCTAGTGTTGAGACACTCCGTTCCTGAGTGGCGAAACTCAACTCCCCTCTTTGTCTCGTTTCCAGAGCAAGGAAATTACAATTTTAAATATTTCAATTCACCGAGTGGGACTTAAGCCCACAACCACCGCGTTTCCAGTCACTAGCTTTTGCCCCAACGCCATGACGGTCGCGTATACCTAGAACTACTAATTAGTATATAGAATTATTTTTTATTAACATGTAAATACATACTTAACCACTTTTACTTCGTTACTTTCGTCACATATTCAAAGTCAAAGGTAAACAATTTTATTCAAAACTAGTGGACCCCGTGCGGCTACGCCCGCTTGAAATATACGAATGTTTATTTAAGTGTATTTAAGAAAAAACCGGCTAAACGCGAGTCCTACTCACCCACCCAGGGTTCTGTACCAACTTCAGGATTGTGGTTGAGAAATGCCTTATAGGTTGTTGATGATACGGCGAATAAAGTTAACAAACTTAAGTTTGCACACACACATATACACTTATTTAGTATGAAAGAAATTACAATATAAGCTTGTAAGGCAAACTTTTCCTTTTTTGTATTATATTGTAAAATCTTACTTCGTTGTAAATTTCATAACTGTAGGTCTACGGGAAGTACATTATAGGTTTTGGTTGCAGAGGTTTTCACACAAAATGAAGCAAAAACTATACAGAAATGCTCTTATCTTTTGAATGCGTTGTATTAGAAGCTTAATTTCTGTGCTCCAAGGAACTGTATACCTGAATATCTGATATTAATTTCAAATGGATAGCGCAATCTCAAGTAAATTAATCTTGACAGACGCACTATGGACAATGGTAGAACAACGGCAGATCAAAATTCGTTTTTATTAAAGGTCTCCCTCACGCACTTTTTTTTAAATAGTATTATAGTGGAGCTTTAAAATGTAATGTTTTTTTTTCGTAAATTACATTTAGAATATATTTTTTTTCATTGTGAGAAATTGTAATACGTAAGAATGTCTATTTCAGGTTGTTCGCATCGATATTTTAAACATAATTTCCTTAAAAAAATGCGCAAATAGGTATAAAGTGTTATATATTTTTAAAAAGCCTATAGTTTGTAGATTTTAAAACTATTATTATATTGTGGATTTTGTGACTATATTCCTATAAAAAATATTAACAATGAGTGAAGAGAAAAAAAGGTACGTGCTTAAAGTTCATCGAGACTTTTGACAGTTACCGACGTCTAACGACGCGTTACATTTGATTTTGTTTTATAGTCCAGATATTCAAAAATAACATTTATAAAAATCAACTGCGGATTCGTGCGGTTTTAGAAGTTATCACGAAAACTACGATACAAGTCAGGGAACAAGAAAACTCTATCTATTGAAATTTCTAATGTTGTTCTATTTAATTGATTAGATAGCGGTAAATTTCAATGAAATTATTGTTATTTATTAATATTTTGCGGTATAATTAATTAATAAAATGCACAATACTTTCATTTATGAAATTATATAAATAGAGGGAAATATTTTAATAAAACTATTAAAAAATAAAAAGTAAAATATAAAATAATCAGTAACAAAATTACTAACAAACATTTAATTGTTAAGTGACTTCACAAAATTTCAAAATGGCTGATACTTTTAAGTGTTCCAAGCGTGAATTATTACTCCCATACATTGAAGGAGGAAAAAAACTTGAAGGAATCAATATTATCTATTAATATTTCTTAAAGAAAAGTATCATGTTCTGACGACAATATATGTTTTATTATGTTGCTGACATTTAAAGGAATTTCATTCGTTCCTTTAATAAATAATGGACAGAAGCGTCCCAGTAAAAGAATTCGGTTTTAAAAAAATAACGAAAATTGGTTAGATTCTGAATATTTGTTAACCTTACCAGTCATTAAAGAAGTAGCACCTGAGAACTCACCATCGACGTCTTCTGGAAAACGCGAAAGACCCTGTGTCTTTTATGGGGACTCACGTCCGAATCCATGAAAACTTTTTTTTTTATGGAAAAGACACGTCAAACGAGCGTGCGGGTCACCTGATGGTAAGTGATTACCGCCGCCTACGACCCCG
>DWAN01002560.1:0-14905 GCA_018230445.1 Heliconius hewitsoni | reverse complement strand
CTAAGCGCGGCGTTGAGTTCTGCCACTCAACACGTAATGCCTCCAGAATTCGGCAAAACGTGCGGAACGGAGTGTCTTAACACAGGGTTCCATCTGTCTACCCTGCTGTGTGCGGGATACAGCGTGAAGCTGATTTATTATTTATTTTATTTATTTATTTCCGAAAAGTTCGTCAATATAGACATGAGAATCAAAATTTTTTCTTTCTCGATGAATGATGATTCTGTCATTTTTGACTGTCGAATGATGTTATTTTTATTTCTGAAGGTGATTAAGTTTTAATTAAATATAAATAAATTATTATCACTTTTCCGCTTTTTTTATTTCGAGATTTGTTATATGAAATAATTATCGTATCGATTTGGGCTTTCATGAAAATAGATTATCTATTCATCTTTGCCAGACAAATCAAATCAGCTTTACGATGTATTCCGCACAAAGCAGGCAGGTAGGCAGAGGGAACCTAGTCTTAAGACACTCCGTTTCCCACTTTCCGCCGAGTTCCAGGCAGGCTGGTAGCATTGCATGTTGCAGTGGCTCCAGAATACTGCGGAAGTGGGGAACAGAAGGATCCCAGGTTTCCTGTGCCTACCCTGCTGTGCGGGATACGGCGTGAAGCTAAATATAATAGTATACGTACAAACATACCAATAGAGTCCAATATCTGTCTTGCTTGCAATTCCTGAGGTAACACTCTAAAGTCAAGGAACCACGCCTCCCCCCACGATATGGTGAAAGAAGTTAATATTAAGAACACTTGAAAAACCGGCTGAGAGGCGTCTGGCCACTGGAATACAAATAAATAATATTAAAATTTATAGAGCAATATAACTTTATTTTGGCTTCACGCTGTATCCCGCACGGTAGTGTACCTGGGAACCTAGTATTAAGACACTCCTCTACTATTAAGAGAGAACCTAACGCCGCGCTTTATCAGAGGGAGGAAATTAAAATATTAAATATTTCATTTGCTCGAGCGGTATTCGAACCCATAATCTGTCACGTTATTACAGTAATATAGCCCATACATCCGAATAGGTTACAATTTATGTAAAGGTTTTGAATAATAATAATTTTGAGGCCAGTCGTAGCGCAGGGACACAAAGTGTGACTGAAAACATAAAAAGGTTATGGGTTTGACTGCTATTCTAGCGACTAAATAAAAACCGCCTCCAGAATTTGTCGTAAAATGGGGAACAGAGTTTGTTAACACTTGGTTCCTTCTGCTTGGGTTGCTGTGTGTGGGATACAGCGTGACGCTAAAAACATTGAATAATTTACCAATAATATTATGATAATTTTAAGCGAATATGTTCATAGGTCGCTAGTTATTAAATATATCTAAAAAACTATACATTTAAGTAAGAGATTTGAACCCAGAAATATTACACAACACCCATTTTGATTAATTAGTAATTAAAATATATAAGAATTTAACTTACGTCATAAACAAAAGCTTTTCCCAATATAAAGGCACTTGTCCCTCCGGTCGAGAGCTAGAAAACAAGAACAAATTACAATATAAATAATATATCATTGAGATGTATAGAACATTCGTTAACAATGTCTGACGTTGGTAATGAGAAAGTAAAATAAAAATAAAATAAATCAGCTTCACACTGTATCACGCACACAACAGGGTAGACAGAGGGAACCTAGCGTTAAGACACTCCGTTCCCCAATTTCCGTTGAATATTGAAAGCATTGCGTGTTAAGTGAGCAAAGAAATAGAAATAAAAATTTATATAAATACTTCATCTCCTCGAGTGGGGATCGAACCCGCAACCAGTCGGTTGTAAAACCTTCAGTCACACCTTGTGCCCCTGCCCCACGACTGGTCTCAAAGTAAATGGAAAAAAAATGGAAGCAGTACTTCAATTAACAGCTCAGGGTAGGCCCAGGAAAGTGTTGCGTAAAATTAATATTATGAAAAAAAAAATAGATTTCTTTTATAGAAATTACTAAGAAATTATTTAGTTTTAGATTATTCTATTAAGAAAGTATTAAGTTGTAATTTTTTTCCTCCCTCAAGTAACAAGGCAAAGCGTTGCGTTAAATTTCGCCACTCCGCCACCAAGTGACGTATTTAGTGGATAGTGAGGCATGGAATGTCTTAATGAGAACCACCATGGGTTCTACCTGCCTACTCTGCTATGTGCGGGATACAGTGTGAAGCTAAAAAAAACCAGGCACAAGGTGTGATTGTAAAATCGACTGGTTGTGGGTTAATCTCCGCTCGAGGAAATAAAATATATACTTAAATTTATATTTATATTTCGCTGCGGAGTCGAGGGAAAGAGCGCAGCGTTGAGTTCCGCCACTCAACACGCAATGCCTTCAATATTCGGCGGAAAGTGAGGAATGGTTTGTCTTAACACTAGTTTCCCTTTGTCTACCCTGCTGCGTGCGGGATACAGCGTGAAACTGATTTGATTTGATTCAAAATGCATGACCTCGAGCGAGACCTCGAGTGTAGAGAATGGAATGTCTTAAAAAATATATATATATAAAAAAAAGACCAACTTACCGCAATAACACTCCAATTATTTATATATAGTATAGCGTAAAACAATATGAGCAGTATAAATCTTAGAAGTGCAACTATCACAATGTCGAATAACGATATTTTTATATTGTAATGGATTATTTCCCTATTAAATATTTGTATCAGTGTTTCACCTTTCATCTGTAAAAAGAAATAAAAAAATTGAGGCCATTATGGCGCAATGGCACAGTGAATTGAAAACGAAATGGTTGTGGGTTTGGCTCATTCGAGGTAATGAATTATTCCCATCTTGAAAATCTAGCAGAAAGTGAAGAACGCAGTCTTAACACTGACTACTGTACTATGTGCAGGTTACAGCCTTAAATAAAAAAAGCTTTCTATTAATATATTTTTGTTTACGCTATTTAGTAGAGAAGACATTGAATTTAGTTTTAAGAATTAAGGCGCCTGCACCATTACTGACCTCAAGTATGGATTCAAATTCTTGTGTAAATATTTAAAATAAAATTATACTATTGTTTTATACAATCTCTTTAACACAAAATGTGCAAATAAGACTTACTAATCAAAGAAAGAAATTCATTCCTTAATTTTGTCATAAAATTTTCAAAACTAGCTGTCAGACAAAATGCGGCGTTGTGCGGTGGAATTTGGAGAACATATCATGAAGCATGATTTCTCGACTTTATTTCTTTCTCTTAGATCAGATTAAAATACATCTTTTAAAAATCATAATCCTTCTAAAATTCTAATTATAATAATAATTATTATTATTTTATTAGTGATTTTATTAACTTGTAAAAGGGTCACAAGCTCAAATTCACCCATCCAAAAAAATTAAGTTAAAAACATAACACTTACCATAACACAAATAAGCCACATTAAACTAGTAAACAATATATCAAAAGTGACAAAAAGACAGAAGAAACGCCGAACCGACGACATCCTGCCTTCTGGCCTGTGACCAGCTATTAAATCTTCTGTTACCACATTGACCGATTGTGCTGGAATAAGAATTTAAAAAACATTTTAAATATAGAACACACAATTATACAAAAATAAAACATTATAAATAAGCAAACAAAAAAGATATGATAAAAACCATTTTTTTTTAAGAGCTTGCAGCTCTTTAAACTGCGGATATAATTTTCATAAAACTAACTAAGAACCACTCCAATAAACCAGATTTCCGAATATCACTAAAATTAGTTATTTTATTCAGGAGCTATAGTGTCAATAGTGTCAAACAACACATCTCTTTTTGCGTAGGGAATTAAAAAATATAATTTAGTCATCATGACACAGTGTGTAACAATAAATGCTATGGTTGTGTGGGTTCGATTTCCCTTTGGGCAAATGATTATATTTATATTTAAATAATTTCTAATCTAATTCTCTGCTAAGACAAACTGCAGTTTGAAAATATTTTACATTCCTTTGTGTGTTGTTGTAATAACACTTTATAAATAATGTCAAAACCTTAACTTTATTCAAAAACCTTTTAAATATACATATATGTTTAGTTATAACAGCTAAGTATATCATTAAACCATTACATTATAATATATATTGTTTTTCATTTATATGAACAATTTCGGTTTGATTTTCAATTATTTTCATTTAAATTGCAGTGTGTGGGAACAAGAATAGCTTAGTACTACGGCCCCTCCCCTACTCTGCTATACCTGGGATACAGAGTAAAGCAAAAAATTATAACACAGTGCAATCTTATTGTAGACTTACATAAATTTCTATATGGTGGGCTTGTAACACTACTCAATAGTGACTCGGCTGCCTCTCTTATGTGATAATCTGCCATGTTTCCTGAAATCATTATGATAACATTGGTATTTACTTAATGATGATTAAACTAAATTATAATTAACCTTTTGATTGTTATTTCTGCAGTTTTATAATTCATAAATTGTAATTATGAATACTAATTACTGTTCCTATTTAATGTTACTTAAATATTAATTGAGATCTCTTAGTATTAAGTAGTTAAGTAATATAAAAGGTCTGGGTTGTATACTTTTTATTATATTACGCTAATATTATATTTTTTTGTTTTAAATCAATGTGAATCTAGTTTCTAGAGCACATGCCTTATCACAGTAATTAGTTCAAGGTTAATAATATTAATATAAAATATAACACAACTATTTCAAATATATCAAACTAAAACTTAATGAGCATATTCGAATAGGGCTCGCATACTGCTAAGCGGTGGAACTCAATGCCACACTTTGTCTTGTTACCAGAGTACAGAAATGCAAATAATTCTTTCCCCCAGGCAGGAATCGAACCCACAAACACAATATTTACAGTCTAAAAGTCAGTCAAAAGCTGCCTATGCCTAGTAGACATAAAAGACAAAATTACTTTTCATAAGGTAATTATTAATTTATGAGGAGCCATTGTGGCACAGACAGCATCTGCCTGTAAATGTGTTGATGGTGGATTTGAAAACCACTCAAGGAACATTTCTATTTCCTTATTTCCTTGATTTGACAAAGAGCAAAGTATAGCATTGTTTCCCACCACTCAACAAACAGTATGAACAGTACTCAAATATTGGGCTGTGCACGGAGAAAGTAGTGTTTTAACACTTAGTTTACAGCATTTCCAAATTATGTGTAAAAATTATTTATGAACATTAAACCGAAATCATAGAAATGTAACGTAATTTAGTTCTACAATTAAATATAACAGATTACATGTTAGACAAAGGCATAATTTGTTTATCAGTGTTTACATTATAAACAGGAAGTAAAACTAATAAACATTTTTTAAACAACTATTTTACTCGTTTTACCTGTTATTAATAATATTTATTTTGCTAAATGAGATTTTAGTCATTTTTCTTATTTTTTTTTACTTATTGTTGTTTTGTTGTTTACTTCTTAGTCATCAAAACAATTTTGTTACGGTTTAAAATATTGGATTATTTAATAAGTTAGTAAATTTGATGAAAAATAGCTTATGTTTATAGCCTAGATAACTATTTATATCAATTTATGATATTCAAATTATCAATGAAAGTACTCACTTCTTAGTCGAGATTCTAAAACTTAAATTAGTTAAAAATGCATTATTTACACACAAAATGCGTTTCGGTGGTTTCGTCGTTTCTTACAAGCATTTGTTCACTATATTATAGACTTTGTTACTTTTATTATAATTTTCTATATATTTATGTATTTATTATGAAAATAACATAACTTCTTCACAAAAGAAATTGTAAACTGAATGACATTGACATATTGATGAAATAGACAAGTAGTGTTTTGTGTTAATCTTAAAATTACTTGATTACTTATAATCGATTTTATTATATCGATTCGTTGAAAATAGATGTAATTTTAATGGATGGAGCTGAGTATTGTTTTCGTATGTAATATTTATACTTAAGTATATATAATCTATTTTACAAAACAAAGTAAAGAAAATAAGTAATAATAAAATCAAAGTGATAATAAAGTTCAATAGATTCCCATCCCATCGGTACCCATCCAGTGGTCCGCAGCATATGGTAAAATATGGTCCGCGAATAATTTAAAATTTTGGTAAAACACAAAATATTTTGACATTTAAATTCAATATACTTTGACATTCACTGATTTTTAATATTTACTTAAAAATTCACACACCCATCATACAAAATGTCAGTTTTTTTTACTTTTGAATTTGAAATAAAAATTTTTGTTTAATTATTAATTTATTGTTATTATACCTACAAAGATCTCTGCTAACAAGAACGAAGAACGAATAAAAGTGGTCCCTGGACAAGAAAAGATTAAAGGTCAAGAAGGATAGCACAAAAGCCACAAACTAGATATTTAGTTGTATTAATTAAGTTTTTAAGACAGCAGGACAGTAAAAAAATAGATGTGAATGTTTTTTAATTGAAGTAAAAAAATTATAAAAAAATCATAAGGCTGAAATACTTGAGCACAGAATAGTGTATGCGTCGCCAAAAAAAGACCATCCAAGTCATATTTCATCTTTTTTCGCCAGATATTTTCAGGAAATAATTAAAACAATCATATTTTGTATAATTATTTATTTCTAACGCACTAAGTCTAATTTTGATCATCCAATAAATTAAATTATTTAAAAATTAAAAATAATAATTTCGTAACTAAATTACATATATTTTATTAATTTCTAACAATTGAACTTAATAATCTATATATCTAATAGCAGATTTTATACATGTAATGTTGTTACTTAAAAAATATTTCCCTTAATAGTTCCTCCCTAAATAGTTTCCCTCCCTAAATAGTTTTTTCAATAAGCGTTAACCTATATTAAAAAATTGTAATTATATAATGAGTACTATATACAGTTTTTATTAATAACAAAATGTCTTATTTAGGTCTTTAGCTATCAATAGTGTAACTACTACCACTTATGCTTAATAGAAAGCTAAAGTCAAAGTTTATACTCTTATAAGAATTTAATACACCATTATTAATAAATCATATAATAATGAAAGTTCCCATAAAAAATATTTATAAGCATACATTTTTAAACTTAATTAAAAATATCTTATTACAATATATAGGTACTTTTAATACCAAGCGTCTTATTATTTTATCGATTTAACCTGAATTAAATAATTAAATTGTAACATAATATATATTAATTTGATTAAATCTATTTATTAATAATATAAAGACTACTTTTTGGTATATTACATATAATTTTATAATTAATATTAATTGTTGATCTTAACTTATATCCTGAATTTTATAAGGCAAAAAGATATCAGTATATTAAAACTATTGACTACCCGTGAAGTATCAATAAAATTTATAATCGCCGTATTTAATAGTTATTGCTGAGCCGTGCCACATGATAGCTTGAAGTAAATTACAACGTGAAGAAATGTTTATAACTAAAATATTTACATAATTATATGAAGAACAGCATTAGCGTAGCGTTGAAACTAAAATGATTTACTCTAGATTTCTTCAAAAAAAAAAAAACAAAAGAAGTGCATGTAAAAAAGTAACTTCTTTTTAATATAATACGTAAACCTAATACCACCTAGCGGTACCCACTCTGTTATCAGGTGGATCTCTCGCACAACAATAGGAAAGAAGAATACCAACAATAGCCAAGCAGAGAGATAATACACTGATGCTGCAAACTGCGCCAGATGTGATGTCGTTCAAAGCGGTGCCAGGTTTCGGCTCAATCATTAGTAAAGTGAATAGTCCTACAGCGCTTAGCATTGAGAACGAGGAGAGGACGATGTAACCTGTAAAAAAATGAAAATTATGAAAATAAAACTATAAAATTGTTAATAACACACCAGGGAAAAAAATAAATACTTAGAAATTTTGTATACGAATTTTGACGTAGGTCGATAAAAACATATGGCTAAATTTGTGAGGAGTGTTCCGATCCTCTTATATAATATTTTTGAACATTTCTAAATATGTTTGCGCACTAAAAAAACATCACTCATAATATATTTATAGTAATACCGTCTAATTTTTCACCGATTAATTAAATCGATTTTAATAACAAAATAATTTTAAACTAAATTTACTTAAATATTGTAGGTAATTTAATAATAATAACTTCTTTAAATAACTTTTAAGACATGACGTTTACAGCCCGCATCAGTTAACTAATAATATAAATTTCTAAGTCATGTTTCACCACATTGTGGTTTAAGACAGAGTCAACGGATACGGGCTACAATTACATTAATCATAATAGAAAGCTTTTTAATTTAATAAGAAAATTAAAATAAAAAATACTAAAAAAAATTATAGTTATTACAATTAATAGAAATTATATTTGTTAGTCCAAATAACTATAGAATACAGAAAATAATAATAATAACCACAAAATTGTAGAACACTCTTTTTAAAAGACTTCCCGTTCAAGTATAGAATTCAAGAAATCCTCTCCCAGTTCCACCCTACACATCCTAACCTACCAACATGCTTCATTTCAAATTTCTAATTACAGTAGTTACGGTTTTGCTTTGTCTGTGAGTCAGTCACAAAGGCTTGCAGGTTCACGATAACAAAAAAATTATCAAATAAACATCGACGACCATATCGTTGTACAATTAGTCATCATTAGCGCCGTCTTAATAAATGCTCTTCGGCTCTTGAGCACGTATTATTGTCTATGTATAACTAGTTAACTACGGCTTACAAACCGCCCAGAGCCCTCGTGATGTTGGAGCCTAAGGACGGTGTTCCAAATGACAATATGGTAAAGAGAACTAGCGTATTTTAAAGAGTGGACAATTATTAATTTGCATTTTACTCGAAAGAATATTTATAAATATAGCGGCACAGTGTAACGGCAACGGTTGTGAGTTTGATTCTTCACTATTCAAGGGAATCAATTATTTTCATTTCTTCGCTCTGGTAACAAGTCAAATTGCAGGGTTCAGTTCCGCTACTATCCGTACAATGTCTCTAAAAATGAACGTAAAATGTATGACTTGGAAAATGCATGAAATAAACAAAATAATGAAACGGTCCTTACCTGATAAATAGTTTCTATTTGGTATTAAATAAGTACGTCTAGATCTAAGGCCTAGGAGACCTAGTATGAAACATGTGAAGCCTGAGAGAACACCGAAGTCTAGGTAATAGCGTCGTCCCACCTGTAAATTAGGGTAAAAATAAACCATATTTATATATACCATCTAAAACGTATATACTTATATTTAAACAAACTTTTTATATAGATTTTTTAGCTACACAATCCATACACATGTAGAAGGGTAGGGAGAGGAAATCTAGAGTTAAAACCCTAAACCATATCTCGCGCACCGCCTGTTTTTCGAGACATTGCGCATCAACTCAATGCCGCCTTTTATTTTGTCTCCGTCTCAGAGCAAAGACCTCGTACGTAAAGTACGTACGCAATGTTTATGTGTTCAGTTTTAGTTAAAAAGGCTATATTATCTATATTTGAGACCGTCGTTGCGATGGGGCAACACGCAATGTCTTGAAAATTGGGATGGTTCGTGAAGAACGGGTGGTCAAAATTAGGTTCCCTCCGCATGCTCAATAGCTACTTAATAATACATTTATACTTACACTGTACATCATATAAAAACTCAATCCCGTTGTAACAGCGCCACACAAGGTAAGCATCAACGCGGAAACAGCGAGGACGGCGAGAGTATTCGCTGTTTTATCGCTGGAAATTGATTTGTACGTGTCCTCCGAGTACACTGAGGGCGACTGGGGCGCCACTCTGCAATATATGAAATAAAACTTTTAATGATATCGCGGGATCAAATCTAAGTCAATATGTCTAGCGCTGCGGAAGTATAGTGTCTGGATGTGAATGCGATGGTTGTGGATTCGATTCTTAGTCAAAAGAATTATTATTTTTAAATTATTTTCTTTTATCCCCTCCGGTACGACAAATTGCGACGTCGGGTTCCGCCAGTCAACACGCGATGGTTCAAAGTCAAGAGAAGTGGAGAACGGAGTGTCTTGTCAAGTTTGCTCTGCTTACCTTAGGATGCAGGATAAAGAATACGGTGTTGGCTCAAATCTACCTCGGAGTATGTATTGTAGGTAAAATATTCAAAAAGTCCTTTCTGGATACGTCACGCTTTGTCGTCTTTAGGAATAATAATAAAATATATAATTATTTCCTGCAGTTGTTATAAGGGCGTACGAATATAGCTGTGCAATTGTCATTATATGGAAAAAAAATTTTTTTTGCTTTACACTGTAAGGTGAGACAGAAATTTTCTACTCAACGCCCAATTTTTTATAAGTTGCATAGGTGAGAGCGGGATCCGAATCAACAACTTTCATGTTTACTGACAGAACAGTTTCGCCGTTACGCCATCCATAACGTTCGATTTCCACAATTAATCATTTAATATTTTCATATTCTCGCTCTGATGAAAAGATAAAGGGCGGCGTTGAGTTCCGCCTTTCTCGAAAATTTAGCGAAAATAGTGTCTTGTCACTGTTCCTGTGTAGTAGGCTACGCTTAATGCGGAATGTAGCATGAAGCTAAAAAAATAAACGTGTTCCTTTACGAAACTAATATTATTATTTAATGCAAATAAAACTGGAAATTCGAGAAACGCAATTTTCTAAAAACATTGGTTTTATGATAATACTTTTATAATTTTGAATTCTTATTTTTATCTGAAAACTACAGTTGCATGTAACATACCTCGGCATAATGATCGCTGTAGTTTTATCCCTCCTGTTAGTGTCTATCCGTCTGTCCCCTTTACTCTCTCTGCTAGTTTCACGTCTATCCATGTCAAAACTTCTATCTCGTTTATCCCTGAAGCTAGTCACAAACACATCCTGCCTTTCAAACTCGGGCATGCCATAATTTAGTTTCTGCTGAGCTTTTGGTGAAATTGGGGAAGTAGCTCCTCGGGTTAAGGTTAGATTAGCACAGGATTTTGATGGGGTCACGCGAGTTGGTGTACTCGACACTATTTTCATAGGAGTGGCAGGATATCTTGGACTGTCTGATTTATTAGGCGTTATCCTCACAGAAGGCTGACTCGCATAACTCTTCAGCTTTCTAGGAGTAGACAGAAGCTCGTGTAATTTCTGAGTGGCAATCAAGTTCTTTTTCGACATAACAGGAGATGTGAACGTCACATTCCTTCTATCTTCATCATCAGAAGGCACTATTGCGTATCTATGAGTTTTACCGTTAACGGTTTTGACTATTTCTGTTGGTATTTCCTTAAGTTCGTTCTCATCTGGACCATCTACATTGTATTCTTCGACTTCACTCTCATCTGCCTCAATTATTCTCTTTTTAGTGGGAGAATAATCGATTCCATCATCAATATCGATCACTTCATATCGATGACGTCTAGAATCTTCTAAATTATCATCACTTTCAGCGTGTCTATCGTATTGCGATTGTCGTCTTTGTCTGAATTGTGCCATTTCCAAATCTTCACTTCTTGTTCTGCATCTAACGACTGGTCGTGTTGGTTTGCAAATAAGAGATGCTTGCCTTTGGAACTGTTGCTGTCTATACTTCGGTGGTTTTGGCGGCAACTCCGGCGGCTCGTCCCTCCTTCCCAAAGGCAACATTCTGAGTGGATTATCCGAAATATCTGTCCGTAAAATTCTATTGCTTTCCATATTTTTTCTTGGTGAATTCGCGCCTAGTGGCGGCATCCGCCGGTCTGGCGATACGATTTTTGTAAGACATGACTTTTGAGCAAAAACAACTTCGCTTTGAGCGCAAAAAGCAGGATTTGAATAATATTTGTATACGATCTTTGGCGAATCCATGTTTTAAGCGTATATTTTCCCCTTTTCTATTAGACCATAGTTCCTGTAGGGGTCTTTACTAGCGTAACCGTTGGGGTCTACTGGTTTTCTTAAAACACGTTTTTTAGTGAAAAAATTATACTTAGACGTTTTGTACCTAAGAAAATATTATTAAAGCATTATTTAATATATATTTTTTTATGTTTTGAATATAGTAAACACCATAACTACACTACTATAATCACTATGTATATTAACATTAACTAACTCTTCAATATTTAAATTTCATGTAACACTCTTAAAACCCCTAAAATCGTATATAATATAATATATATATACATGTGTTTATACACATGTAATATAATATTTATTATTAAATAAATTATGACTAACACAACGTCCACGTCTTTACGTGGCAATGATCAACGGTCAACTGAAGAATTTTTCGAAAAAATTTAGGGACGAATGCGCGAGCGCACCCTTGTAGCACGAGCCATTTCGATATTCAAGACAATGTAATTTAAACTTTATTTGTATTGGAATACAGTAGATTTTTTATTTAATGCAGTATTTTTTATTTAATAATGAAATACTGTATATTATTTAATATACTACTTCTAAAATCTTATTATAAGCAAAATAAAGTTGAAATTTCTTTACTTTTTTTAAATAAAAATACGATTGACAATTTTTGAATGAAATTAAATTATTTTAAATAGTTTTAAACTTTAAATACTATAAAATAAAGTTTATTTTAAATTAGGATAATATTTTTCGTGATATTTACTCTCTTGTGCAATTATTGAATGAGCTTCAAGCGGATGTTTTTGTGGGGTGAGAATTTAGGAGTCCGTTGTAAAATATATATTTTTTTAAACTTTATGAATCTTCTGCTTTGAGTGGAGAATGGAGTGTCTTAACACTGAGTTTCCTTAGCCTATCATGCTATATCCTGCTATATGCTGGATAGTGGATACACCGTGAAGATACCTTTTTTTGTATATTGTATAGAGAAAACCTAGTGATAGTGACCTCCGTTGTTCACTTTCAATAATAAATAAGGTTGGCTAAGGTGAATCCAGTGCTTAAGCCAGACAAGTCAATTTTTTTTTTAAATCTACTGACTTGAGTGAAAGTGGATATTTTATGCAAAATAAATGTAAACAATATCACTGTATTTTTTTAAATATAAGGCTACCGTACACCGTCTGGCTGTAAGCTCGACGATTGTAGGTTTGATTTCCAATTGTAGAATTAATTATTTTCATTTCCTTGCTCGTGTAACAAAACAAAGCGCGCAATATGTCAAAAATTCAGCTGTTCGTGGGAAACAGTGTCTTACTAGAATCCTTCTGCCTACTATGTTTTTTGCGGGATACAAAAAAGAAAGTAAAGATTTTTTTTGGAATATTTTGCACCTGCGTTTGACAAGGAGAGTCACATTATAATCTTAGTGTTTCACCTCTGTATAGTACCCCCTACCACTATGCCACGTGCTAACGACCGTTATTCACATCTGCCTGCCAGCTGCGTGCAGGGGTACATAACCTTTGAATTACATTGAAGAAACATTTTTTGTTTTCCTTTCTTAGGTTCACGCTGTGTCCCGTATATGGCAGGGCAGAGAGAAATGAGAGTTACGACAGTTCAATCTCCACTTACCTTGTTTGATATATTGCGATTATATTGTTGGTTGGTGGAAGTCAACTCCGTTTAAATCCACTAGAGCGGGAAAATGAAATAAATCATTCTCTTGAGAGAATATTTTGACCATAGTATCTCCGCAAAAAAGAAATTAGATATCAGTTACTGATAATAAGGTCGTTATTGGCAAACGATTATTAGATATTATCAGTCAAAGAAACTTTGTTACGGTCTTATTTTATAAAGTGGTTATAAGAATTATTATTTTATATTTAACCTTTTTTACTATTTCAATATATATTTTATATTAGAACTAGTAAAGAAAAAAATAAAGCAAATAAAATGTTATTTATTCCGATGTCAGATGTATAGGTTCAACTTTATACCCGCTTTCGTATTATATTATTGCATTGACATTATTGTTTTGACTTTATCTAACATTGAAATTTTTGACCTTTAAAATACCTCTTTAAGACGGAGTGTCTTAACACTCAGCCTTACTTTATTGAACTAGCCCTAGGCCCTCCCGCGGCTTTACTTGCTTATTTAATATTATTTAAGTGTATCTAGGGTAAGTTTTTGTAGTATGGTTATCTATAACTTTTTGGATTTTCTGAACAGATGAACTTGGTGAGAATTTGTTGGAATGTGTGTAAGAGAAGTGTCTTAGTGGGGGACAGAGTGTCTTAACACTAGGTTCCCAAGTTCCCTCTACCTCACTGCTATGTGCGGGAACGAAATAATAATTTTAGAACTACCTACGTATTTATTAATTTGATTTTATTTTATCTTTACATATCACCCCACCCGCATTTTGCAATGTACGCGCTTTGTCTAATAAAGCCGGCGAAATCTATTATTATTATTATTTCCATATATTATTTATAGCAGAGAGAAGCTAGTGATGGATTATTACGTTAATTATTTAGAACGTGACGTGCTTAAAGTCTTAAAAATTTAAAGTAAAAGTTTTATTTTTTATTTTTCTACAAATTACAATCTCTCATACTTTTACACATTTTTTTTTCAGCTTCATCCATATCCATATTCATATTTATATATGCATATAGCAGAGTAGGCAGAGGAAACCTTATGTTAAGATATTCCGTTGCCTATTAACCGCCAAATTCTGGAGACACTGTGTCTTGAGTCGTGGAACTCAACGCAGCGGTTTGACTTCGCACCAGAGCGAAGAAATGATAATATTAAACATTTCATTTTCTCGAGAGGGAATCTGTAACTTTGATTTGTCGAAACTTCGACCTTCCGCGATTACAGTCGCACAATTTGGCCTTATACCACGACAGGCCTCTCAGGACACATATTTACACATTAAATAAAATAACATTAAATACTTTATACAAAACCGTTTAATTTGGTACTATAATTTATAACATTATTTAAAAAAAAAAAAAATCAGCTTCACGCTATCGTACGTACGTATCCCGCACACTGCAGGGTAGGCAGAGGGAACGTAGTGAAAGACACTTCGTTC
>DWAN01002559.1:0-14906 GCA_018230445.1 Heliconius hewitsoni | reverse complement strand
TTTACGAGTTTCGATTGTATTTGGCCTGAATTATTACAATCTAAAGAGTTAATCCGTACCGTATAAATATCGCGACTTGACAGCGGATACGGAACGTGATAAAGCCCGTGCGGTAATATTGTGACTGTCGCCGCCATTGTGAAGTTTATATCAAAATCTAACAAAGACCCACTCTTGATTCCAAAACGTATAAAAGTAAAATGAACGAGCGCGTCAGATTATAGGTATAAATTATTAGGTACTTTTGTTCAAATCGAAAGGCTGGCCGCGACCCATTCAATTACCCGGATCAAGGAGTGCCGAGTTTTTCCCGATATTTGTGTAAGGGATTAGTCCCGGGATATCTGTTTCGGTATCTTCGTAAGATAAGTACGAATATATGTCAACGTCGGACAACTAAGCCGATTATTTTAAATGTATTCACTTCCTTAATGGACGTCGTTTTTCAGCCGCGCCGCGACTCGTATTGAAGATTTGGTTGATCCGGCCAATGACTGGATGGTATTATTGCTCATTTATCTGACATTTATTAAATTGTCTTTCCACTACCAGTAAGAGCATGATAAATATTATAATTTTGACTGACACTATACTCTGATTAATAGTTTCAGAGTAGTACAGTCAAAAAGTATGAGATAATGAATCGTGGTCCAAAATTGATTTAAAAATATATTTTTAATTTTCCCCAACGTAAAAATAATTTAGTGACGAAATTCTCAGTCCTCATACTATCCGCATAACGTAGGAACTTGACGTGATATTTATTTTAACATCATGCTGTATCTCGCACACAGCAAGGTAGGAAAGGGGAATCTAAGAGAATACTCTATTTGTATAGACTACATAAAACTTCATCTTAAATATTTCCTTATTTATGAGTTACTGCTAAAATCAAAACAACCAGATCAATAAAGAATGTTAAAATACCCACCTTAATGACGATTAGATAGAACATTGTATATAAATTATGAACTTTATTGAAGCCATCTATACAAAGGTTTATCTTAGAATGGACCAAAAAGACATTTACGACCACGATAAGATGTCTTACTTCAAAACGTGGTGTTGTATTTTATACAGTACTGGCGTTTGATATAAATGAAAATATTGCGTAATAACAGTACACTCGCCCACCTGTTATGTAGGGCATTGACAAATCCGTTCAGAGGCTTTACCGTATATTTTTGATCTAAAGATTCATAAAAATCTATTACTTAACCAAATTGAAGTGTCAACCCACTTACTTAGTTCTATATTAAGATGACTCTAGCTAGATATTTTTTGTATCATATATTTTAGTATCTGTTTAGCAAGAGCATTTTTCCCTTTTTATCTTAATGTATTTTTTATTTATATTGTGAATAGATAAAATAAAAATACCAAATCTCGAACAGGAATCGAATTTGCTTTCACCTATTCACAGCCTACTAAATGTATAAACACGGTAAACAAAACGTGTTTACGGGTATTGTAGCCACGACATCAATTACAGGGAAGTGAGCAATTTTTCAAGAAAAATCTCATGGAATAAATTTTTTGTGATAAACCCTGAAAGTCGGCGGCGGTAATGGAGGCCTTATTTTAAAAGCCAGCTTCGTATCTAATCTGCCAGGTGAAAGGATGTTATTATTACTACAAATATTTTCTACATTTTTACGCGTACACCTGTTTTTGTCCCTAAAAACAAAGGTGTACTGAACTATAACACGTTATTTGGATTTCTTTTTAATTTTTTTTTTGTCTGGCCCAAGAATATGTATAATGTAAGAGAAAGAAATATTTAGTTTAATTTCAAGCCAAAAACAACAACAACAAGCCAAAAATTTATAAGTAATTAGTAAACATATTTAACAAATCAACTTTAAAATTTGTATTTAAAGAGAATAATAACTATTGATTTATACATACAGTAGAGAATGACTTAATTTGAATTTAGGTTTTGTCTCTCTACCTGTGGAATGCAAAGTAAAAGCAATCTTAGAATTTACTTTTTTTATGAAATTTATATTTTTTATAAGTCAAATATATTTTATAAGTACAAGAATGATTGCGTGTAATATTTTCCCTAATTATGGTAGTTATTGCTAATCCTCGTTGGTAAGTATCTAATTTACAAGGGAGTAAGCCCTTTATGGGAATTGAAATTACCAACGTATTTTACATTTTTATACCTCACACAAATTCCGTTATGACACATGGTGGTATTAACTGAATTTTAATAATCATTTTAATGTGTACTGTCAACGAAAACAGTCATTTCATATTTTTATTTCCGAGAATAACTCTTGTATTTTGAGAATTGTGACAAGTGGAAAAATTATGTCACTCTACTATACTTTTTTAGGAAATTTGCGTGAGAATCGAACCCACAACCATCGTGTACACTAAGATATTTGACATTTTCATCGTTATTTAAATTTCCTGTTATTAAATCACACTACAAAATCAAATTACAAATTGCTACTGGAACCGTGTCAGCGCAACTACAACAAAATATTTTTATAAGCTCGAGTCTGTTATTATTTATTCAATCGACCTCATTCCGCTATTTTACTTAGTCGAGCAGATAAAGAAAAATATAAACGTAGCTCGTTTATTCGCCATCCTCTCGTTCAGTGTTTTCAGCGTATATAAATTCCTAACCTCATTACTGTTCCGCTTCTTGAACAATAAAACTTATTTTTTAACAGCTGCCGTTTATTTCTGTATTACGAGTGTAGGGGCTCTAGAATGGTATTTGAGGAAAATCATTTATTTCTATATTGTACAGTGAATTATCGTATCTTTATACCTATTGTTGTCACATTGGCGAGATATTTTTTCCATATGAATTATATGTTTTCATATTTTAACAGTCTCATCTTTCTTTTGAAACAAAATGTAATGTTAGCTTCCGCATGCCTGAAAAAATTTGCCTCTAAATATCTTTAAGTGGTAATCAGAAAACCTATTAATAAGTAAAAAATAAACAAATAATAAAAAAAATATCATTACTTAAATACAGTTCAGCCTGTAATCCTCGTGTTATATCTTTGCTGATTTTTTATATTCAAAGTTCAGTTAACATTTTGACAAATAATATTAATCAAATCGTAGCAGTTATGTATTCGACAGTACGTGACCGGTATCGCGTGAGCCGTACAAGTTGGGGTTGCTCAGTTATATTATCACCTGTCTACATCACGTTTTACAATTATTATCGACATAGGCAAATACAAGTTAAAATTCGCTTTTGCCTTATTATAAGCGTTAAAGTTGAAAAAATATTTTAGAAAATTTATTTTTACCTTTTTTTACGTTTAATATCGCATATATTAGGGTAAGTAAAGGGAACTGAATGTAAAGCACTCTGCTCTCCGCTTTCTGCCTGAATTCACGATATAACTTTTTACTCGATACACTTTGCGCCACACAACCATAGCGTTAACAGTTAGACGTTGTCCCGCTATTCCATGATAGTCTGAGATTGTATACGCTACCACGACTGCACTTTAATAGATATGAATAATGCTTTACAGCATTTAAATTTAGTATGTAAGTATTTTTATAGGGTAGGCAGAGGCAAACTAATGATAACACACTCCGTTCCGAAATTAACATACTTCCGTCCCCCAATTTTCGCCGAATTCTTGAGGCAACGCATGGTAAGCTCTATCACTCAGGTAGAGCATAGATAGGAATAGAACCTGCAACTGTCACATTTACAGTTGCACGCTTATGCCCCTACACCATGACGGCCTCATAGTATCTATGTATATAAAAATATAATATAAAAGATCAGTAGCTATATTATTTAATGATATACTTCATAAGTGAATTAGATCATAGCAGTGAATGAAGAGATTATATAGCATCATTAAAAATTTTAACTAAGCTATTTCCATAAAATTTATTAAATTAAATTACAGCACACTTAAAAGGCAGTTTTCAGCCTTCACATTTAATATGCACTCTAAGACCCGAGCTTGGTTTATGGTACGTAAATACTCGGTGCTTAATTATAAATTAAAATATACGTAGTATATTTTAATAAAAATTGACATTTCATATTAGAAATCGTTAAATATATATCTTTATTGGATAATTAAACAAAAATGTATTTTTTAGCTTTAATAGCTATGCAGGGTTTGTAGAGAGTGAGAGATAATCCAATCCCCAGTTTCGACTCTAATTTCCGAGATATTGCATGCTGTATGCTGCCAACAGCAGGGTAGGCAAAGGGAACCTAGTGTTAAGACACTCCGTTCCCCATTTTCTGCCGAGTTCTGGAAGTAGTGCGTGTTGAGTGGCGGAACACAGCGCCACGCTTTGCCTCGACACTAGAGCGCAGAAATGAAAATATAAATGTAAATAAATATTTCATTTCTTCGAGTGAAGATCGAACTCACAACCAGTCGATTTTACAGTTACACTTTGTGCCCCTGCCCCACGACTGGCCTGGCCAGTAATATAACTATACATATACTATTAACTACATTTATATACTACAACAGCTATATATACTGTGACGCATTATGTAATTTTTCATAACAAATATTATACATCTCTCTTATAATAACAAAATGTTGTTATTTATATAGAAAAAAGATAAATTCAATACAATTTACAGATATCATACGATAACATTGATGTCAATGTAACTTGTAGGTGTGCGAGCATGTACGTTACAAATACGTATAGTTCATAAATAAACAACCTACTCCCGTCTCCGTGGCTCCTTAGGCTTTACACAATATATGACACCCTGTCCGGACTAATCTCAATGAATTCTATACGAAGATTAAATCAAGTAGCACCGGGTATTAAACGGCAATAGAAACTACTTTGGACGATATAATATTTTGGTGTGGCGCGGGCGTGTTTTAATCTTATAACAATATGATTTTGTTGTATAATAGTGAATAATTATTTCAATTTAACTATTAAATTGACTCTATAGTGGTACAATCCAATTACTGATTTTTTTTAATAATGCTTTGAATTCTACGGTCTGATTAAACTAAGTTTCGTACAGCTTTTAAATATCTAAGTAAACTAGAAGTCAGACAAACAGGGAGTTGATTAACTGTTAACTATACAATAACTAAGCAGATTCGTATTAAATTAATGTAACTATTAATATATTATATATTATATTATTTTTTATATACGAGTTCACTAAGATTCGTAAGCTAAGTTGTATATTTGCTCGCCATAATATACCTATAATGGGCTTTCTTTCCACTTATTTTAACAAAAAAAGAACGGTACTATGAACTTTTATTACTAGGTTTTTTATGTTAACGTAAGTCCCGCGAATGTGGAGAAAAATAAGAAATATGTTATTTGTGCCTTTTTTTACTTTGCTTGTGTTATGTTTTAGACATGATACATTGCTTAATTTTGCGCAAAAAATATATATGACAATATTATAAGTAAATAAAATTATATATCAAGGCCATCGTGGCGTAGGGGCACAACTTACACACTTCCTATTCGAAGAAAATAAATATTTAATATTCTCATTTCCTTGGCCGAAACTGGAGAATGGAGTGTCTTAACACTAGATTCTCTGTGATATGCGCTGGATACAGCGTGAAGCTGAAAAATAATCAAAAATATAAATTGACTTGACTCTTTCCCCTTTTTCTTTAATTAATTATGGTCTAGTCCAATAATAATCCAACGAAACATAACAACTATCAAAGAAAGAAAAACAAAAAAAAATAACAGCTGCTTTTGCTAAAATCCCGCAATAGCTACGCAGTTTCTTGCTGCAAATGCTTCGTCTTAAAAGCGTTGGAAAATTTAAAGAGTTTGAAAAGAAAATTAAGGGGAATGGTGCAGACTGAGCGCTATCAAAGACTGCATCTCGCAACTTTGTTACGTACAGCGAGTTATCTCGTTAAGGCGTTAAAAATAGACAAGCGAAATCCAAATTAATTTGTGATGATTTTTTTCCTGCCAGCCAAAGGATATCCGGCTAATGAGCTAAACTTACTTTGCGCCTGGTTCGCTTGTAACAGGTGTGAGCTACGTCAGTTATGGAATTTATTTTTTGTATTTTTTTTTACATTTTTTGCTTAATTAGAGAAAACTGTAAACACTTATTTCGAGTATATTTATTTAGTTTTCGAAAAAATTGTTTGTTTGTTCAGGCATTTCAAACTTTATAACTCAGCATTATCAACGCAAACAACAAAAAATCAACATAATTGATTTAATTTAAAGTGAAATATCAGATGTCTAATATTTGTTTCGTTTCCATTTATTTTGTAATAAAAACAATATTAAAATAGATACTCGACCGCCGCTCCCAACAACGACGCACGTTTTAGATAAATTCGTTTCATTTTTCATCCGCTCACGAGCCGTCACTCTGTAATCGCATCTGTTTCTTTTGGGAAGCTCAACCGCGAGAATTACAACATTAGTCTTCTTATATGAACCCTTTAGCGAAATGTCAAAAGGTTTACTCTAACGCTCGAGGTAATAAGGTCTATTCACTGTGAAAACAAGAAATGTTCATACACCATTTGACGTGCGTGTTTGCATCGTACAAACACAAGTCCGACTTTTTCTTTTATATAGCGAAAGCTTCCAGCATTAATTTGAACTCGGACAGTTGTTATACTGAATGTAAATGTATTTAATCATTCTTTGTCTGTTTATTTCTTTTTATCTGACTTGTATAAGTAGCGCGCCGTATTCATCTTTCGTTATATAGAGATTTGACCGGGGCTCATTATAAAAATGTTTATGGGGCGAAGAGGGCGAGTGAATAAAGTAAATAGGCCTCGGGTCGGGCCCAGGTTTTCACTTACGTTTGTCCTGCGAAAAAGATTCAAATTCCGTAGGGTGTGCAGGTGAGTAAGGGTTGGGGGCGTCAGGTCCGATTTGGGTTCGTCCAGACGTTCAAGTAAACACTTCCACATGATTGAAGGACGACAGTTGCCTGGGACACCTCTGTATGTGAGGCTTCCTACTTCCCTACGCGTTTTGTTTAGGAAATAGTTTTAGTTTTATTGTTGAGTTCCGATGCGGGTGCCATTTTTGTTCTATAAAGAGCTCAAAAGCAACTTTGTTGCAAATAAAACAAAATAAAAACTGAAAACGTTATTTATATTTTAACGATAATTTACAAAATATTTACAAAAACATTTTAATGTTAAACGAGAAAAAAAAAGAATATGAATTATAGAGATGCGTCAGTCAATATAGTTTGTTTATGGAGGTCTTCTTTATGAACCCTAAACGAGAGAATCCTTTATCGATTCATTACATAATGGTCGTTTTGGTCGGCCAAATAGATAATAAATTTGATGTGTTACATCCATTAGGATCTTCATAGATAATATTACATATTATGTGTTTTTTATGTGCATGGCATATTAAAGGGCTGCATAAATTTTAATTTTCAATTATCACTAATGTCTATCTTTATATAAGTTAAACTTAGTCACTTTATTATTAAACTTGTCTCGACGTTTATAAATATGCGACTTTATGCATCAAACAACTGCTTTACCGCCGTGTTTTGTACTGCATTTATGTGCTATTTCAAAATCAAATCCACTTCACGCTGTATCCCGCACACAGTAAGATTGGAAGATTGGTAGATAAACATTTCATTGCCTCGAGTGGAGATCGAACCCACAACCAGTTGCGTTTACAGTCACACTTTGTGCCCTTGAGCCATGTTTGATCTCTGCTATTTCAACTAAATATAAACCCAAAACCATTGTCTAGACTCGGACCCATTTACATCTACTAATTTATACACATTTCAGTTTTATTAATATTTTATTCGCTAATATTTGTTTTATTGTTAACAGACGCACAGATTATAACAATCTGATTACAAAGGCCCATGATTCCGCACAACAAAAGCTTATAACACCAAGCCACTGCCTATACTTAGGTGAGTATTTTATCTATTTAAATATTATAACGAGCGTGTAGTGTCTAATCTTTATATAAATATTTGTATTATGAGGCATAGAAAGTAATTTTTTTTTAGCTTTACGCTATATATTAAGCGGGATAACCTGAAAACCTAGTGTTTAGGCGCATTTACAATCCTACTTTGTGCCTCTGCGTCACGACCGGCCTCTATATTAAAGTAAATATATAAATAATTACTGAAATAGAATTTTAGCCCTAATAATTTCTGTAAAAACAACCTTTTTGTTTCCCGATATACTTCTACTAAACTAGACCACGTACAAGCAATGTGTTGCAAGGACTTTTACACTGGTATTAAGCGAACATCAATACTCCAACAAGGTTGGGAGGTTTTTCAATAGCGACACCTGAGAGTCGTTCGCGCTTTGTTTCCTCTAAGCCGAGCTTTGCAAATGTTAAACTATTTGTTGTTAAATTGAAAAACTGTTTCGTATAACTGCAACAGTTTGGTTCCACTGTTCAAATTTAAATCCAGTTCCACTGGTCCTTTCTAAAAGACCGTTGAAAGCTATACGGTGTTGAAAAATTGTCTCTAATAAAGATGGCGGAACGTTTTTATTTCGTTTTTGATTTAGTATCGAAAAATATTCAATTGAAAAAGGTTATGGGAATGCAAATAAATTTTATGTACGCGGTTTTCTATATGGCTGCTATGTCTAACGATAGCTTAGCTCTCGTAATACTGGATCTAACTGTTCTGGATTCTGTTGCAGAGAAATATGTCATTAACGTTCTCAACAAATGACTTTAATCTTTTAGAATAAATGGTTCTTATATATAACTAAGTATACGCCTGACAGACGTACATGTTTAAAGAATTCCTTGGGGTGCAATAAGTGTATGTCATTACAAGTAACTATGCGATAAGTATGGTATTTTTTCTAGTTCTGTTAATTTTAATTAATTCAATATTTTATAACTTGTGGAATTTGACGATGCGAATAATATAGCTTTCCAAATAGTGCAGTACACACAAATAATGTAGTGTTGTGACACTCAGTTATGAGAAACCATGATAGAGAGAAACCATAATAATAGTTCGTTCCTCGAAGTGAGTATCAGACTTACAGCCATCGGGTAAACTTTGAGATGATATCCCACTAAGTCGCGATAGCCTTATTCTATG
This sequence comes from Heliconius hewitsoni, assembly GCA_018230445.1. NCBI lineage: Eukaryota > Metazoa > Arthropoda > Insecta > Lepidoptera > Nymphalidae > Heliconius > Heliconius hewitsoni. The sequence goes on along the minus strand of DWAN01002559.1, from coordinate 5,836 downwards.
GGAATATTATATGTTATATTGTTATTATTGTGTTATACATATCTAAATTATGTATTTTATTCTCAACACACAAACAAATATTGATCGATAATAAATAACCTCGATATAATAAAAGGGCAATAAATCAATCAATAACAAACTTTTGCAAATAACCCTTTAAAGGGTTAACTGGATTTGATTCAGTTTCACGCTCTCCTGCGCCCGTGATGTGCTGTCACACATGTCCACAAACAAAATATGACCAATCATTTTTCAACGACACTCCCTTTGAACGTACATGGCCGTCAGTGTGTTTGACTGATGCGTATTTTCAAATACGTCAAAACCTCAGAATGTGGGAGGATAGAAGTGGTATCTTTAATTAAGAATATGTTTGTGGTGAATAAAGGTTAATATTTTGATTCGTGAATGATATTTTGATTTAAAATAAACTTAATCTGTTGCTGCATGTCGCGTGTACTGTTGTACGCTTGTACCCCTGAAACACGACGGCCTAGATATTGATTTTGGATTCATCTAGGAAATATCTAACATTGGGTCTTTACAGTCATTAATATATTAAATTGAACTACGCAGAAAAAAAAATGTGATTTTTGTAGTATGTGTATAATGAAGAAAGTAATATAAAAATAGATATATTATCATTTAAAAAATTGTTGGTCTTTAATTACATCATCTAGTCCAAAACGATTTATGATATTCTAAGGTTATTTTCCAATACGTCAATTACAACAATCCACTGCGTTCAAATGACCGCGCGGGGTGAATGACGGACGCGGCCACGGGCGAGACCCGTCGTAAATCCAACTTTTATTGTTCCAATCTGTAATTCACGTCGAACCCCATGATATTTATTATATAGAACGTTTAAACTATAATATCCAGTTATAATTTAAACGGTTATTTATTAGAAACATGTTTAAGTTAAATTATTATAGTTTTCAATTTGCAATTACCTTAATTGTCTTACAAATTTTAGTCTATTCACAGCAATTTCACTGATTAAGGGCATTGGTACCTGTGTGGCGGCGACAGCGCGGCAAATAGGTCGATCGGGTCGATGAATATTAATGTAGTAAGCTAACTTAATATTTGGATAGGGTATTTTGTAATCCTTAAACATATTATAAGCCGACAGTGTGTTATTGGAATTAACTGTAGCGAAACCAAATAAATATAAGAAATAACAAAAATTGGCAAATTCAGCTGTGAGTTGTTGTCAAAATGGAATATTTGATAGCAATAAAGCCTAGAAAAAAAATGTCGCTGGTAATCCCTAAAAGTGTTATTAATTATTTTTTAATTTTCCTAAAATCAAAGAAGCACACCTTATTGTTCGCATCTTTTAAATTAACGTTTGAAATATTTAACATTTCGGTCATTATCTAAATTGTGACAGACACATATCTAATTTAATTTAATTAATAATTTCAACGAAATACTTAAATTAATGATAAAACACTATCACCGTCTGTCAGTACATGTGTAAAAATAAAAATTACACATTCAACGAAATGTACCTACTAATTAAAATAATTTTAATTTAATCCTTTTGAAAACGATCATTCACTTGTTCGCGTATCAATTACGACTTTAATATTTTATCGCCTCGCCCAATATACGATTGGGCCACAAAATTAAATATCTCTTTTAATATGCAAAATATTGTCGATCCCAATATAATTTTGTTATGTACGTTCCCTATTAAATACAACAGTGGATGTTTGAATTAAATTTTATCGTGAATGATAAAATTTTATGAATTTTCATCTATCTATAGTAAGTTAGGAAAAGGTGAGTCGTGGTACAAGCGTGTAAATGTAAACGAGACCGGTTTTTGGTTCGATTCCCACTCGAAGAAATTAAGTATTATACATTTTTCATTTTTTTCCATCACTCAACATGCAATGCCTCCAGAATGCGGCTAAAGTGGGAAGCGGGTTGTTTTAACACTCTCTGCCTACCCTGCTACATGCGGGATACAGCGTGAAGCTAAAAAAAATATTCATAACAATTTAGTTTCGTTATATATGTTATATTCTATGTAAGTTAACCCGGCACTTGCTTCGTTGTCCCGGGCTGACATTGATAGGCTATGCGGGCACTAAATTGGAGCTCGGATCGGCCAGACATTAGACCCTGCATGGACATGCTTTTATCAGACCTATTCAAAGGTATATTTCTGTAACTGGGTCAGCTGAGATTTGTGCATATTTTACGTACTACATACAATTTATGTTTTATACATTATTTTGTTACTTTGTGAAACTGTTCTATGTGAAAATAATGTTATTAACAGAAAGTACATGTCAAAATGTTCCCTTAAAAATTCGTGAGTTCGATTTTCACTCAATCTGGTCGCTTTGGTGACGAGGCAAGATCTGCTTTGAATTCCACCACTCAGCACGCAATGCCTCCAGAATTTGGCGGGAAGCGGGGAACGGAAGTTGATTATCTTAACACAAGTTTCCTTCTGCCTACGCTGCTATGTGCGGGATACAGCATGAAGCTGAAAAAAAAAATAGCTTACCTTAAAAATGTTTATCAGAAAAAAACGTTCGCGGCGAAAGAAAAGAAGCTATAAACATCACCGGTACCACTTGTCACAAACCGGTCGTCAAAACGAATGGCGGATGAAAAATACACCAAAATATAAACAGTCTTGTTTGGTTGTAGCCGAGAGGTGATCCTCATTTCAGCAGGGGGATAAGTGCTTGGGTAATCTGTGCTTGGGCTCGTGTAAATGCAAATTGTCCCATAAAGCCATCGCCCCTCTCCCCTCCCTACTTGCACCCCTCAAATCCCCAATTCGCCTTTGATGAAGAGCCTTGAACATTCTCGGACCTAGAAGTCGGTCGTCGGTCGTCATCTCAACGCTCTATGTGAAATTACAGTTGATCAAAATTACTTACTATATATCGAAGTGGAATTCGTTCGTGTAATCAAAGTTTCTAATGACAGGGTTCGTTAACGAGCGTTGCCGATGGGGCAGCGTAATGTCTTTGTATTATATTCATCGATTGGATGAAGATTTAGATTATTTTGTTTAATTGTTAAATTTAATTTTATTGTTAATTATAATTAGCTTGTGAATTATTATAATAATTATGTTTTCGTCGAATTCTGGAGGCATTGCGTGTTAGGTGCGGAACTCAACGCCGCTGTTAAAAATTGTAAATATCAAGTACCTATCCAGTAAGTAGTAAGCGTCTTATTTGTCAAGGACATGCCACTTGCCCCACTTGCCTAATTTGAAAGCCGCCGCGAGTTGCTCATTAACGATTCGCGTCCAATAAATGTTTTATGAACAAAGAGCTTCCCCTTTAGCGGTTCTAGGTGAAACAATACGCCGCGTGGGGACCCCGTGTTGAATTACAAATACGGGGACTCGACGTGAATTCGAATGAGGACTTTGTACCTGAGCGAGACTCGGGATATAGTTTCTTTGTTATATTGTTATGTCTCAGTACTGGCACGACAAGTTGGGATATTCGCTAGCGTTAACTGTGTGTGAAGGGAATTTTCAGTGATGTCGACGTTTGCTGGAAATTTCATAACGCTATAGTGAATTGGAAAAATAAGAGTCGGAGGTGTAGTTTTAGAAATAGCATTTCAGGAAAGGTCAAAAATAAAAAATCTTTTACCTAACGATTTGTGTTCTGTATTGAATGTTCATGTTTAAAAAAATGTGAAAAAAAACAATGTTTTGTATCGTAACATTGATTCATCACAAGTCCGCTTGAACAGATGAGCGGACATATATAAAATATTCATAGAGATAGAATTGAAAAAAAAAAACATTTAGGAAGTATATTATTAATAAATAACTTCTTTGCAACGATGTATAAAAAAATATAAAATTTTAATATAAAAGTGGGTTTTATACAAAAATAAAACTATTAAACAGATTTGCAATTTTTATATCTTTTCATATTTGGTTGAAATCAGTGTTAATATTGCTATATTTTTTTTAATATTCATTTAGAAACTCTTTACATTCATCATATTTCGTTATACCTTCTGCTTACTTAAGACATGAAGTTTACTAATATAACATCAAGACTCGAATGTTGTTAAACAAAAATAAAAAAGTAAGAGTTCCATTTAAATTATTAAATTGCAATTTATATACTCATACAATTAACTATTATATTACAAATAGCTAGGTGTGAATTCAATCAAAAGCAGTTTGATTAATTCCAATACATCAAGTTTCCACAGCACGTTTTATATGGACCTAAATCAGTGTAGATCGTAACGAATGTTATAATTGTTGTATTGGTTCACGAGAAAAATAATTATGGGAGTTTAAAATGGTATATTCACGGGCGGTGAAGCGAAACGGTGGGAACGTTTTAAATTTGGCTTAATCTACATTTGATCCGAACGGGAACTCTTAGTGGTTGTTTATTTTATTTGCTTATTTACGTTTCTTGCTGGTTACTATGTATCTTGTTCTTGGATTAGGGAATGATGACTTTTAAATAATTTTGTCCGAATATTATTGAGAAATCTACATTTTCACTTCAATTTCTCTTTACTTACAAGTAAAATGTATTTTGAGCCATTATAAACCATTTAATTGCACCGTTAACAGATTTATTTGTATTTCTATTAATTTATAATCTGTGGCTTCATGGTCCATATCCATTTGGCTTTGAAAATTTTAATATACCGGGTCTGATATACGATAGCCTCCCGATGGTTCACATATTGCTTGTATAGCTCACCGCATGCTTCACACATTTATCTTCTGAAATCGTGGAAACTAAATTAGGTTTTAACACAACGTGATAAATGTCATATTGGCGTGATCTAATTTATTGTAATCGATCCACCTTGTCTAGCGTAGATACATCAACGTGTAACTGAGTACGGCCACTGTGGTAGACTTTGAGAACCTCGTGGGAGTTTATAGGCTATACGCGTATATTTTGATATTTACTGTACCTTCATGGGAATAAATTTTCGATTTTATCATATCAAATGTTACAGAGTCGTAGAGCAATTATACACTAATGATCGTTTAGATATCGATTTCTTATTTTTTACGTGTGGATCGGTAATAAATAAAATTAATGATAGCTCCATAATATAAATAATTTTGTTAATAGTTATTTAACTATATATTATAATCCAGCGTGACAACCTCTATTTTAATAAAGCTATATGTGCAATGTTTCTATTTTTTAATCCAGGCCAGCATACTTAATTTGAATGAAAGCCTATGCTAGAATTATGGGAGTTGTGAAAATTGAAAATAATTTTGCATTAAACTACTTTATTACGATGTATGGGATTTTAATTATTTTAATGTAAACATATTCATTTTTAAAGGTTGGTATAGTGTTCACTCTTTGGCTTCCTGTCGAAATGTCTAACTAGGAACCTAATTATATGAATGTTGGGAAAAATATTTTTTTCTATGTATTTATCTATTTATCTTATTTTGCTAGGTATAAGATGATAGTAGATTTTATTCATAAATAATGTATACATACTCGTATATATTTATTATTAATATTATACATTTCAGTTTGAGAAAATGTAATATATGATAACAATGTTGCTTTTTGCATATGCTTGTTCACTTTAAAGTGCTGTTCTTTCTATTCTTTTTTCCTCTGCGGTTACATAATCATAGCAATAGACAAGATACTGCGGAACGTCGAGGAACCTGGTATTTGAATAAATAGAAAGTGAGGAACAGAGTGTTTTATTAATAGGTTCCTTTGAACTACCCTGGTACAGAATACAGCAGGAAACTAAAAGAATTAATAAATATTTTATGTGCTAGTGCATCAGTACTCGCTTCTCAATATAAGATCTTTTTATT